>BSBK01014191.1:45000-103686 GCA_027943335.1 Chamaecyparis obtusa
CCCTCTCAGTAACCTACCTAGTCTTGAATATTTCCAACAATTGGTATCAGAGCTCTGTGGTTCTCATAATAAAGTTTGATAGCTTGAGAGAAGATTCAGGACAATGGAGATATTCAGACTTAACAAAGTAATTGAGAATGAAAAGCTAGATCTAGAAATGGCCATAACTCAACTCAAGGAAGCGAAAGAGCATCTTTCCCTTTCCCTAAAAAGAAGGAAGGAACTTGAAAATTAGATGAATGACCACCAGTATGTTGAAGAAAAGATTGAAGAATTTTTCCCTTCAAGAAGCTCAGAGGAAGCAAACAATGAAGCAAAAGAACTTCTAGGAAAGAATGGATCTCTGCAAGAAGAGGTAAGAAAATTGAAAAGAGAACATGAAATTTAGTCAACAAGATTCTATGAAATCTTGGAACAAAGAAACAAGATGAAAGATGAAATAGATGGAAAGAACAATGAAATCTAGAATCAAACCCTTTAGCTAGAAAACCTTATTAATCAAGTCTCCAATGCAAATGAAGAAATCTTGACTCTAAGATCAGAAAATGAAAATATAAGAGAGGAACTGAGATCTGAAAAGCAAATCAATTTAAGATTGATAAGTGACCTAGATACTGAAAGGCAAATCAATGAAAGAATGTTGAAATCTCAAGAAGATATGAATCAGGTGTATGAATGGAACGTTCATAAGAAAAAAGGAAAAGTAGGACTTGGATACAAAGAGGAAGGTGAATCCTCCAAACAAGGTACTCAAATGAATCAGAAACCTACTTGTAATCATTGTGGCAAAATTGGTCATACTTCAAACAAATGTTGGAGCAATGGAAAAGAAAAATTCAATGGAAAATGCTACAATTGCAATCAACATGGTCATAAAGCAAATGAATGCAAGGAGAAACCAAGATTTGAAGGAAAATGTCACAAATGTAACAAACAAGGTCACAAGGCATCATAATACAGAACTAAAACACCCAATCCAGCAGAACAAATTATGAAAGCAATATTTGGTTGGGATTACAACACTTGGTATAGATGTCATTACTATGGAGAATATGGACACATTGGCATGAATTGTGTAAGGCATCACTTAAGAAAAAGGGATACTACCATAAGATGTTACAAATGCACTAAGCTTGGTCACATAGCTAAAAATTGCATGAATTTAGGCAAAGTTGAAGATGAAAAGAAAGAAAAAGCAGATAGCATCAGGAAGCAGATAAGACAACAGTGGATCCCTAAACCTATCGAGCAAACTAGTCCAAGTAATGAAGTCACTCATGAAGAGAGTGGCTCTATCAATTCTAACTAAGTCTCCAAGAAAGCACTGGAACTGTATCCTCATAGACATATTCCAAACAGTTCCTGAATTGAAAGGAACAAAGATCCAAATTAGTATGCAAGATACAAGAGGATCGCAGGAAGGTCGGTATTAGTTTCAACTGACCAAGGTCAGGAGTAACGTAATTTCATTCGGTTACCGAGTAAGGTCAGAGTAGTATGTTCCCCGAGTTGCAGAATCTTCACTGAGCAATTAATGCTTAGTGGATGACAGTCTGTTGAATTCTATACCCTAATTCCTACAGAGCATTAATGAGAAAGTTTTAACAAAAACCATGAAATCAAATTCATTCTTCACCACGAATATCAGCATATTGAGCAAAAAAATTTCTAAGTATGATCAAGTGATTCAAAGTAAAATTTTGTAGTAGAAATTTTTCGAAGAGCTACCATGGCATCATCCAGCACCAAAGTAAAGAAAGGTTCAAAAATGTTAGTTCATGCAGAATGGAAAGTGTTGGATTTCAAACTCATGCTCGCAATTGCAGAAACCCTAGATCCAAGTGGAGCTCAGTTTCAAATTCCTCCAAAGGTACTTCTTGTAAATGACATTCGCAGTCATTTTAGAGGTACAATTCAAGAACTTGGAACCCTAGAGATAGATGTTGTTCATGATGAACTATGTGTTGATGGTGTTCTCAAACTGGAACATAAACATTTGGAAGATAAGGGTTTAACACATATCACCTGCTTGCCTCAGAGTTTCCAGATAAAATGGATAAGATATATTCTAAGCCGAGTGCATGAAGGTAAAATTTGGCTTGAGCAACCAGTGGAAATATCAAAGAAGATGATTCACTGAATCACTGGTCTTCCCATGCTTGCCAAGGAAAAATCTACAAAAACCCTAGGTCGGGTAAAGCTGGAAAAGAAAACCCTAGCCGAATGGGACAGTAGAGGTATGAGAATAAATAGCATTACCGATGTAGAACTAAAATTTGGCACATATGTAATAGCTCACAAGATATATAGTTCAAGTCGGCAGAATAGTGTTCCATGTGAAGCAGTTGACCTAGCCTATAAAATTGTGAAGAACAATCTGTGATTTGACCTAGCAGATCTATTGTTGAAATAGTTCAACAAGAATATGGAGAGCATCCAAACCTCAAAGAACAATCCATGTAAGTTTGGCTCACTGTTGGTTTGTTTATTTTTCTATGCTCAAATTTTTTTTCCATCTAAAGGCACGGTAAAATGGAGAAAGGATGTGCCTATTCTTTATCAAATAAATGAGTATATTGTAGAAATGGGTGAGAATTTTACAAGCATAATGGATAACTATTTTGAATCTTTTAAGGAGAAGATGAATAATAGATTCCAGATTCCACTAAAGTTGGTGGAAGATTATAAAGATGATGTTTGTTTTATGGTTGATTGTGATAGAGTATATATTCAGGCAATAAGGCCCAGGATTGTATGGGTAAAACCTCTTCCTTATGAGATAAACATTGATGAGACAAAGGATATAATTGAAGCCCTAGTAAATCAACCCATTGATCCAAAGGCTCCATACTTTGGAACATATGATGAAGCTAAGGTAAGAATTGAGCAAAGCATAAAGCTTCCATAGGTGGTTAACAAAGGCAGAAAGAGGATGGCCAAGATGCAATCTAGCACACCTCTAATGTTAACCGAGGACAAAGGATAGGATATTGTAGAAGAAAAAGAAAAGGATGAGAGTAAAGAAGAACAAGTGCCTGTAAAGAAGAAAGGAAAGGTAACTGTCACCAAGGAACCCAAGCAACCCACTGCAATATTCACAAGGAAAAGATCAAGGGACAAGGCAGGAAAAGTCAAGGATGATATAGTACTCAAAAGGCCTCCTCCCTCTTTTGAAGAAAAGATTAAGGATTTGAGAGAAGGATCTGGAATTGCAAATTTCAAATCTCTCAAATATGAAACAAGGTCAGAGGCAGAGCAGCAGGAAATTGAAGATGTTGTTATTGAGAAAATGGGAAGATGGAAATACTCACTTGAAGAATTAGCTTCTCAAATCCCAAGAGCTTTATTAAACCCAATCAAGATGAGATGGTCCAATGCAAGGCAAACTGTCAAGGACATCTATGCTCAAACCTTAAGGCAATTGATGCCAAGTTTGAAAAATGCTGAAATAAATAAGGCATTGATGATAATGAGTCCAAGATGACACTAAAATTCAACAGTTGCTTAATGTTGATCAAGGATATAGAGTCAATTGTGAAGAGTGCAGAATCTACTTGGAAAAACATTTATCATCTTCACAAATCGAGTATTGAAACTATGATAATTAAAGATATTGAAGATGACAGTGATGAAGAAGACAGAAATAGTTCAGATTGATAATGTTGAGACAGAAGAAGCAGGAAAAGAAGCTACCAAGGAAGCTGAGAAGAATTTTGAGGAAGATGATCTAGTTTGGATAGTTGCAGAGGTAATTGCCTCACTTCCCCACTGTCCAATAAAAATTGTTACATCTAGCCCAGAGAAAACTTCAAGTGTGATTGTGATAACTCCCTCAGATACATCAAATGTCCAATCATCACTAGCACAACTCAATGTATCAACGATAGAAGTGGTTACCACTTCATCTATCGAGCTTCAACCTCCTTCTTCCACCGAGTTGCAGTCTTCTGTACCTTCTTCAATTTTGATTTTTTTAGTAGTAAGTACTTAAAATTCTACAATTGTAAATACTTCAGTTATTGGTTTATCAAATATTCCAGTTAGCATCCCATCAATTGGAAGTTTATCAGTTTTCACTACAAGTCCTACTGTGTCTACCATAATTTCTACTACAAAAGCATTAAGTATAAAGACTCAACCAAGTACAAAATTTTTGAGCAAGACTGTAGTAGAAGGTATAGATCTAGATGAGGAGATAGAAATTCCCCAGTTAGATTTTGCAAAACTCACTACAGATCAAATGCAAATAGTTGGTGAACTCCTCCAGAAGAAAGCAAAGAAAAAGAAACTAAAAGAAGAAAGAGATAAGGAATATAAGATCATTGAGGATGCCAAGAACATTTTGACAGAAGCTATAGGTGTTGAAGTTGATTCCTCTCAATACATTTTGTTGCAGTTGGCAGAAGTAGTTAACAAGTTCAATGATGATTCCTTTGGAATAGACAAGTTTCTTGAGAAGGATGAGAAGAAGTTTGATAATGAAGTGCTTGAGAACATTGCTCAGCAAATAGCTATCAATTAGGCAGGGTTATCTTCAGTTTTGACTCGCATTGAGTCCTCCCATTCCAAGGGAACATCTCTTTTTGTCAAAGTCTATAATGTTGCTGAGTTCTCAAAGGAGATCAAAGACAAAATAAATAAGATTGACGAGGATCTGAAGATCAATGCACAAAAGTTGCAACTTGAACCTAGTTCAAGCTCTGCACATCATATGACAGTCAGATTCCTATCTATTAAGCAGTCAGAATTATTGAGAGAAGATGCAAGGATCAGATCAACATTAATAGATATTCAAAACATGATCCTTCCCATCATGGATACAATGCAAAAACATATTGCATACTCAAAAACATTGATCCATGACAATCAGTTTTCAATTGTAGATCACACAATTGAACTCTCTGTAGAAGTCCAAGTTGCACTCCATACATGCAAGATTCTACAAGAGAATTGGGATAGAACTCTAGCATTAATAAGTAAGGTACACTCTAATTTTCTCTCACATTTTGGCATCTTCGTGTAAAATATTTGCATATACACCTTGGCATTATTGTCAAAAAGGGAGAGAATGTAATATAAGATATATGAGATATGAAAGGGGGAGAAAGTATAAATAGGAAATATGAGTATGAGGTGATACAAGATATTTGTATATATACTATATAGGGAGACATGAAATGTATATACAACAGTATGACAAAGATAAATTAAAAAATAAAAATGAGACAGATTCAGCATGATTTTTTTTTGGGGCAATAAGTGTTTTTGTCACTAATGCCAAAGGGGGAGATTGTTGGTATTAAGTATGATTGTCATTAGTGACAACACTTATTTAGACTCTGCGTGTTTACTGAGTAGAACAGTGCTTACCGAGTTATCTTCATCGAGTGATGAGATGAGTAGTGTTTACCGAGTGCTAGCATAGTAAACAAGGAATTCAGTCTCTACTGAGTGACACTATATCTACCGAGTCTCTAGTATATACCAAGTTTGAAACTACAACCGAGTGGTTAGTATAGACTAGGCCTCCACTTCTACCAAGTGCATGATGATGTCGAGTAATGCAGTGGATGCCGAGTATCAGAAAGTCACCGAGTTAGTTTGCAGTAACCGAGTCACTATATTTGGGGCGACTCAGTAATACTTGTGTTTGCTTGTTTAGAGCCAACTTTGATATTGGTTTGTAATTATTTTGATTGATATATAAACAATGTTTTGTATCCTATCCAAAGTGTGAAAAAGGAAGAAGTGAAAAAGAGAAGAAAGGCAGAGATAAGTGAATTACAAAGGGATACAACAGTATAAGAAGCAATAGAGACATATCTATCATAGAAGGTGATCAGTACATCAGAGAATCTCAATCAGCAAGCACAGTTGCAAGTAAGGGATCTACTGTTTCATCCTAATAGGTGAATCAGCCCCAAATCCTTTAACCGAGTAGACTTAACAGTCTTTGCAAAATCTCTTAACTGAGTGCATACTTCTTTGTATGTTTGTAAATCCTCTATCAAGGTGAACCTAGTAGTCCTTATTGCTCCTAACAGGGTAGATCATCAGAAGTGATCATTGTAAGCCTTAACCAACAAACTTTATACTGCAGTATTGAAGTTTAGTGGGTTTCATCCCCACCTCAGTTTTACTTTCTATTTGGAAGGTTTCTGGGTCACCAAATCTCTGTGTTCAAAGTGTTATGAATGTTTTATTCTTTCTGTTACTCATGCATACAGTTAGCTTATCAATCTAATGTCATTGAGAAAATGGTTGTGATCTAAAATTTGTAAAAGTTTTGAAGTTACTGATTCACCCCTCCCCTCTCAGTAACCTACCTAGTCTTGAATATTTCCAACAATACACATGTGCATATATATACACATATACATGTCTATATATATGCATATATGTATACATGTATACATGTGTATATTTATGTATAGATACATATATATATATATATATATATATATATATATATATATATATATATATATATATATATATATATATATATATATATATATATATATATATATATATATATATATGTATATATATATATATATATCTATATATATGTATATATATATATATGTATATATATATATATCTATATATATGTATATATATATATATGTATATATATATATATATATATGTATATATATATATATATATATATGTATATATATGTATATGTATATATACATGTACATACATGTTGTGTATATATATGCATATATACACATGTATATATGCATATACATGTTGTGTATATATATGCATATATACATGTGTATATATGCATATATATACACAACATGTATGTACATGTATATATACATATACATATACATATACATATATATATATATATACATATACATACATATATATATATATATATATACATATATATATGTATGTATGTATCTATACATAAATATACACATGTATACATGTATATATATATACATATATATACACATGTACATACATGTATATATACATATATATGCATATATACACATGTCTATGCATATATATAATGTATATATACATGTATGTACATGTGTATATGCATATACATATGTATATATGCATATATACAATGTATATATAGATATATACACATGTATATATATGCATATACATGTGTATATATGCATATATACACATGTATATATGCATCTATCAAAAACTAAAAATAATAAAAACAAACAATAAAAATACCTCAAAATTGTGTTTGATAATTCGGAAGCCATTTCACTGTTCCACTATTTCACTATCACCGAAAGTGACAGTGAAACTCAACTTTCAGTGGATATAAACTTCTACCAAAAAAAACCCTAAATACATGACTTTCAATCAAAAGTCATCACTAAGGGACTTTCGATCGAAAGTTACTTACGATCGAAAGTCCTTTGTTTAAGGACTTTTGATCGTAAGTTTAGTACTTACGATCAAAAGTTGAAGCTAGTTTCTATCGAAAGTTGATAAATATTTTTTTGCCAAAAATGCTTTTCGGGATGGATTCCTTCCTCTGAAAAATTGTAACCTAGTATTGTGGGTTCACCCTGGTATCATTTATGAATCTGAATTATAGTATTGATTAATCATTATCAATAATGATATCACTATGATTATCATTATAAATAGTGAGAATTATATTTATATGATCATTGAAATACTTATATCAAACTCATTCTCACCAATGTAAAAAACTGATCATTGTTCATAAGGATACTGTCAATGTATGCCAACAACATAATTATTAACAATAATTTTGTTAAACATATGTTTAGACAGGAAATAGAATGAAGGCCGATATGTATCGGCTAGTATAATGTTCAATGTTAATATGAAGATCAACATTAACAAGTCAATAATGAGGATCAAATTTAACATGTCTATAATGCAATTTTCTAAGTTGGTAAAGTTTGATAATAAGAATATCTCATGAAGAGACATCACTCTTTGTGAGACACATAGTCTCACAAAGTGGTATATATATATATATATATATATATATATATATATATATATAGAGTCCTCTATACATATTGGTTAATAAGAAGATTATTTATTTTATACTGATATTGATATATATCAAATAAGTGATTTGATATAATATCAATTCAGAGATCAATATATATAAAGGTTATTATAAGGATAAATTACGAAGATATAATTATATCTATCTAAGATTCTCTTTTGAATTTATCTAATATATACATACAATTTTAAAAGAATTACATACCCTAAACCTGATCAAACAACAACATGGTATCAAAACTAGTCTAGAAGGAAGATCTGATTGGATTTCAAATCAAGAGGACAATCAAAATCCCATTTGTATTAATTCTATATGAAGACAAATGACAAACAAAGTCAGATTTGAAGATTGTCTTGAAGGAGGCTCAAATTTTGTTTCATGGAAGTTTATAATCATGCCCAATCTTAGAGATCATGATGTTGGAAATTGCAATTGAAAAAATTGTTGTATTATCATTGATGTCAAACCTTAACTAGTAAGATAGTTGCTATCTAGGAGAGTACTATATCTATTGATTGATGAAGAGGATTAGGGCAAGGAGATAACAAGAGAACCTAAGGAAAGGTTGAGTTATTTGATACTTCAATGGGTACTTGATTAGTTAGCATATTGATAAGATAATATATTATTTATCTAAGTAAGAAGAAAGACTGAAGAAGTAGGCTTAATCAAGAAAAAGTGAAGAAATCTAGATTAAGCCGAGTGATGTTAGTGTCGACCGAGCGCTAGTATATGCCAAGAAAATTTAGTGTTGACCAAACATCAATATAAGCCGAGTGATAGAAAATTACCGAGAAATGACAGTGTTAGCCGAGGAAGACAATTTGTAGAGACGACTGAGATGTACAGTGATGACCAAGTTGATGAACACAATATTGACTGAGTGTTAATATTTTACATTTGGAGAAAGAATTGAGATTCCTAGTTGACTTAGTTGAATTCTTGGGATATGTAAATCATGTTGACTTTATTAATTTATTGTATGGAGTATTTAATGCATGTTAAATCATTTTATTATGGACTCAATGAGAAGTTTGAAGATGTATCTAGAAGGAAGGGTGAAGAACCTAAACGATGGAAGGATTCGACAAATCTGACCCAGACCTAAGATCTACGGAGGAGATTAAGAGAAAAAATATGGATCTACCTAATTGAAGAGGTATAAAGGAAAACCTAATTGTGAGGTTAAAAAAAGGAGCTGAAGTTGTTGATGTTATTGATTGATAAGTCTAAGTAGAAGGTTGAAGATGAAATTGTGAAGGAGATGATCAGAGTTGTGATTTCTTGAAGTGAATCTCAAGAAGATCAGTGATGGAGATGGAAATGGAGACCAGTCAGTAGATCAACATATATGTGTGAAGTGGATATGTATTTGCAAAGTGCATTGTATGTTTTTTAGATTAGAAACTATTGTTACTTTCTAACCATTGTATCAGTCTAAATCCTTTAATCAAGGTTGACCTAATAGTCATTATATAAATCCTTTAATCAAGGTGGTATTCTAATGGAATGTACTAAAATCTTTTAACTAGGTCACTTTTGATAGAGTGTTTAAATCCTTTAATAGGGTCACACCTAGCACTGTGTTTGTAAACCTTTAACGGGGTTGGATTTTCACAGAGCTCACTTCAGAAGGGTGAAATATCAGTAGCATGTTACAAAGTGGTTTTGCCCAATTTGGGTTTCCATTAAAAATCTTGGTGTTATAATCATGTGAATGTTGTTATATTCTGCAAGTTAATTACATTTGGGGAGTGGAATGCATGTTATATGTTCCTGATATATACTATAGAGACCAAGTTGTGTTGGTGATTAGATATGAGATTGTTGAAGTGCTAGAAAGTTCAATTGGTACATCTGGACCTAAGAACAACTGATTAACCCCCCCTCTCTATTATTTTAACTAATTCTTGCAATTGGTATCAGAGTTGTTGGTGCTTATAGAGAAAAGTTTAAAGGTACTTGAAGCTAATGATTAAGATGTATAAAAAGGAGGTACCAAATTTGAACAAAGAGAACTTCCCTGTATGGAAAAGTCTGATGAAATTGCATCTAGCTGGTATTGGTGATTCGACAAAGTATTATGTAGAACATGAATATGTTATACTTGGTGCACCTTTGACTACCAAGGAGATGAAAGAAAAACAAGAACACAATCAAGAAATGTTGGAGATTGCATCTACCTTAAGTTATCTTGAATTTGAAGATATCAAAGAATGCACTACTACAAAGAAAATGTGGGATACTCTTGAAACTATCTATGGTGGTGATACAAATGTACTAAGAGATAAAGATGAAAGCTTGAGAGGTAAGGTTGATGAAATGAAATTGTAAGAAGGTTAAAATATTGCACAGTAGTGTGGTAGAATTAAGGAGATCATGAATTCTATTAGAGGAGCTAATGGGATCATTGATGATGAGACTGTTATTGGTAAGGTATTGAGAACTTTTCTTCCTATCTATGCTATCAAAATTTTTGCAATTCAAGAATCAAGATGTAACCCTGGTAATGTTCTAACTTTTGGAAAGTCTTTTTGGTAAACTTACCGTGTTTGAGCTATCTAACTATGATAACTACACTGTTCCTAATGTTGAATCTTCATTCAAGTCACAAATGGTTTTGCATAAGTCTAAGAGAGAAAAAGAAAAATGTGTGAAAAGTGATAGTGATAGTGACAGTGATAATGACACTTCTGATGAGGAACTAGATGATCTTGAGGCACTCATGGCTAGAAGATTAAAAAGAGGAAAAAGGAAATATAAAGGTAAACTTCCTATAATCTATTTTTCATGTAACAAAGTTGGCCATATTGTAGCAAGATGTCCTGACAAAATTGACAAGGATGAGAGAAGGGAAAGAAAGTACAAGGATAAGAACAATGATAGAGATCATCAAAGTTATAGAGACTAAAAAGACAAAGGTAATTAGAAATCATGCTATATTGTTGAAGAGGAATTTGATAGTGATACTAGTGAATCTAAAGAATGTGATATTGAAGTAGTTTATGTTGCTATGAAAGGTGATTCTGATGAAGATGAGAATACTGCACTTATTTCTTATGTGAGTAAAGGTGATAAATGGATTATTGATAGTGGTTTCTCACATCACATGACTGGTGATAAAAGTAAATTTGAAACCCTAGATCATTACAAAGGTAGAAGTGTTAAGTTTGGTAATGATGCACTATGTCCTGTGAGAGGTAAAGGATCAATTAAGCTGACTAATAAGATCACATGTGAAAATGCTTATTGGGTTGAAGGTCTTAACTATAATTGTATGAGTGTTGCACAGTTGAATAGTACTAGTTATCGAGTGGAGTTTCATCACAAAAAGGCTAAAATATTTGATGCCATTGGTGAACTAATTGGAAGTGGAGAATAGACATGAGGCAACTTGTTGTATCTAGACCTATCTAAAGAAACATGTTTGTTTGGACAATTTGATGATGTATGGTTATGGCATAAGAGGTTGTGTCATGTGAACTTTGACAATCTGGTAAAAATTAGTAAAAAGAATAAAGTGAGAGGTTTTTCAAGATTGAAGAAACCTAACAATGTGATGTGTAAACAGTGTCGATTGGGAAAAATGACAAAGTCTAGTTTTAAGAGAAAGGCATATACTTATGAAAATATTTTGGAATTGGTTCATACTAACCTGTGTGGACCTATGGGTGTATAAAGTTATTGTGGTGATAAGTACTTTATTCTATTTATTGATGACTACACTAGGATGATGACTATAATGTTTTTGAAAGAAAAATATGATGCATTTTAGTTATTTAAGTGGTATTTGACAAAATTTTAAAAAGAAACAGGTAGAAGCCTAAAATGTTGGAGATCTAACCAAGGTGGAGAGTTTATATCAAATGCATTTAATCTATTCTGCAATGATAGAGGAATTAAGAGATAGATGTCTGCACCAAGAACACCTCCACAAAATGACATAGTAGAGAGAAGAAATAGGTCAATTATGGATTATGAAAGAACACTGATGATTGAGAAGACTGTTACACAAAATACTGGAGAAAAGCTGTAAGTACAACTATTTATACCTTAAACCGAGTACAAATCAAGAAAGGTAGAAATGCTACACCTTATGAATTATGGCATGGTTATGCACCTAAAGTGAAGTATTTTAGAATCTTTGGGAGTAAATTCTATATACTAAAAGACAATAGGAATGGAAAATTTGATACAAAAAGTGATGAAGGCATATTCCTAGGTTATTCCACTAGGAGAAAAGCTTATAAGTGTTTGAATTCTAACACTAACAAAGTTGTGGAAAGTGAAAATGTTAGAGTTGATGAATACACAAAGAAGAATGAATTGGAAGGAAAATAGGAACCTAAAGATCATAGATCTTTTGTGTACATAGAAGAAGGAGAGGCAAGTAATGCATTTACACTAGATGCAGAGTCACAGGTAAGTGATGCCAAGCATCAGGAGGATGTTATTGAGCAATCAAAAGATGAAGTTGATAATCTACATGATGAAAATGAAGATCAAGGAGAAAATAAATCTGAACCTACTTCAGCATAGTATGTAAGAAGACATCATAAGCCTGAGAAAATCATTAAAGATAAAGAATCTAGAGTCTTGCCAAGAAGTAAGTTGAAAGACCCTACATGTTTACTATGTGAGTTTGAGCCTAAGATAGTAAAAGATGTTTTAGAGAATGATGATTGGATACAAGCTGCAAATGAAGAGACATATCAGATAGAAAATAATGATACTTGGACTCTGGTGCCAAGACCAAAAGATAAGAATGTTATTGGAACAAAATGGGTGTTCAAAAACAAGCTGAATGAACATGGACAAGTTACAAGGAATAAGGAAAGATTGGTATGCAAGGGTTATGCACAAGAAGAAGGAATAGACTATGGGGAAACATTTTCCCCTATAGAAATATTAGGAGTAAGGACTCTACTTGCATATGTTACATATAAAGATTTCAAAGTATATCAGATGGATGTCAAATCTGAATTTTTGAATGGTATATTAGAAGAAGTATACATTGAACAACCTGAAGGATTTGTTGAACCAAGAAAGAAAATATGGTTTTCAAATTGAACAAGGTGATGTATGGATTGAAACAAGCTCCAAGAGCATGGTATGAGAGATTACACAATTATTTAATAAAGATTGGACTTGCAAGAACAAATGACAACAACAATTTGTATATGAAAATTGAAGAAGGTAAAGGGATTTTGTTAGCTGAAATATTTGTTGATGATATCATATTTGGTGGACAAGATGCCCTATGTCATAAATTTTCAAATGAGATGCAAAGTGAGTTTGAAATTTCTATGTTTGGTGAGATAAAATACTTTGTTGGATTACAAGTTTATTAAATGGAGAAAGGTATCTTTATCACTCAATCTAAATTGTTAAAGAGGTACTAAAAACTTTTGGTATGGAGGAATCCATACCAGTAAGTACTCCTATGGCTACTAGATAGAAACTATCTAAAACTATGATACTGCTGAAGTGAATCAAACCATGTATAGATCTATGATTGGAAAGCTACAATATGTTGTCCACATTAGATTGGATATAGCCCTAGCAGTTGGGATTATGGAAATATTTTCTTCCAATCCTAAGGAAAATCATATGATGGCAGTGAATAGAATACTGAGATATCTGAAAGGGATGAAGGATTATGGATTATACTACAAGAAGAATGAGAAATTTGAACTAAGAGTCTACACAAATGCAAATTGGGCTGGAAATGTTGATGATAGAAAAACAAAAGTGGGAGCATTCTTTCTAGGAAAGAGATTAGTCTCCTGGACAAGAAAGAAAAAAAACTACATTTCCCAATCTATAGCAGAAGCTGAGTATGTAGCAAATGTAGTGAATTGTTCAAATCTAGTATGGATTAAGAAATCGTTGAAAGGAATGAAATAGAAAATCACTAAGCTAGTTATTATTTTCTGTGATAACACAAGTGCTATCAATAGATCATAGAATCCAATAATGCACAAAAAGATGAAGCATATTGCTATCAAGTATCATTACTTGAGAGAGCTAGTACAAGATAAAGAATTGAGAATGGAATATGTGAATACAAAAGAACAACTAGCAGAGATATTCACAAAAGCTTTACCTAAGGATGCTCATGAATATCTTAGAGGTGAACTAGGGGTGATTCCCCTAACTGAGGCTTCCTAGTCAACTAGGAGCACTGCATCAAATGTGCTACAAAAATAATCTGACAAATTGATGTAGAAAAGGTCACACTTTAGGAGTTGCCTAGAGTTGTGAGAATTACAACAAAGATGATGATCAGTCATAAGAAAGATGACAAAGGGATCTAAATACAACATACTGAACTGACAAGAAGACATCTACATGTGGAAGATGTAAGTATTTCTTTGGAACTATTGTCAAAGAGGGAGAGATTCAGAAGAAAACATAGAGGATTCATTGAGCATGAGTGAGAGATTCAGAGACAATTGGATGACTAGAGAGATTCAGAGGGAGTAACTATGTATGTGGTCAGGCAAGGCAAAGATGTTGTGAATCATAATGAAGCTAAGGATATTACACAAATTTGATGCACATACAAATTTTTTGGATTGTTTGGTAAATCATCTATTATTCATGTGGTGTTGCCATCAATGCAAAAGAGGGAGATTGTTGGAAACTAAAATTGAAACAATTGTATTGTCATTGATGTCAAACCTTAACTGGTAAGATAGTTGCTATCTAGGAGAGTACCATATCTATTGATTGATGAAGAGGATTAGGGAAAGGAGATAACAAAAGAACCTAAGAAAAGGTTGAGTTATTTTATACTTCAATGGGTACTTGATTAGTTGGCACATTGATAAGATAATGTATTATTTATCTAAGTAAGAAGAAAGATTGAAGAAGTAGGCTTAACTGAGAAAAAGTGAAGAAATCTAGTTTAAGTCAGGTGATGTTAGTGTCGACCGAGCACTAGTATATGCTGATAAAATTTAGTGTGAAGACTGAACATCAGTATAAGTTGAGTAGCAAAAAATTACTGAGTGAAGACAATGTTAGCTGAGGAAGATAGTTTGTAGAGATGAACGAGATGTATAGTGATGACCAAGGTGATGAACACAGTATTGACTAAGTGTTAGTAATTCTCATTTGGAGAAAGAATTGAGATTCCCAGCCGACTTAGTTGAATTCATGGGATATGTAAATCATGTTGACTTTTTTAATTTATTATATGGAGTATTTAATGCATGGTAAATCATTTTATTATGGACTTAATGAGAAGTTTGAAGATGTATCTAGAAGGAAGGGTGAAGAACTTAAATGATGTAAGGATTCGACGAATTTGACCTAGACCTAAGATCTATGGAGGAGATTAAGTGGAAAAAGATGGATCTACCTAATCGAAGAGGTATAAAGGAAAACCTAATTATGAGGTTAAAAAAAGGAGCTAAATTTTTTTATGTTATTGACTGATAAGTCTAAGCAGAAGGCTGAAGGTGAAATTGTGAAGCAGTTGATTAGAGTTGTGATTTCTTGAAGCGAATTTCAAGAAGATCAGTGATGTAGATGGAAATGGAGCTCATTCAGTAAATCAACATATATTTGCAAAGTGGATCTATATTTACAAAGTGAGTTGTATGTTTTTCAGCTCAAAAATTGCTATTACTTTCTAACCATTGTATCAGTCTAAATCCTTTAATCAAGGTGGCATTCTAATGGAATGTACTCAAATCCTTTAACTGGTTCACTTTTGACAGAGTGTTTAAATCCTTTAACAAGGTCAAACCTAGCAATGTGTTTGTAAACCTTTTAATAGGGTTGGATTTTCACATAGCTCACTTTAGAAGATTGAAATATCAGTAGCATGTTACAAAGTGGTTTTTCCCAAGTTGGGTTTCCACTATAAATCCTGGTGTTATACTTGTGTGAATGTTTTAATGTGAATGTTGTTATATTCTACAAGTTAATTACTTTTGGACAGTGGACTGCATGTTATATGTTTCTTATATATATACTTTAGAGACTGAGTTGTGTTGGTGATTAGATATGAGATTGTTGAAATGATAGAAATTTCAATTGGTACATCTGGACCCAAGAACAACTAATTCACCCCCCCTCTCTATTGTTCTAAATAATTCTAACACATGAATTGGACACTTTTGTAGAAAATAAGAAAGAGATGTCTAAAGATGAATGAGATAAAACACCAATGGATAAAGAATAACAATAAAGCCATGAAACTATTGGTAGATGCTGTTAAAGACCATATATTGCCCATTATCTCCAAGTTGGACACTTTATATAAACTATTTCAACATTAGAAAATATGTATGAGATTAATAACACTAGAAGGGTATTATCACTTAAGAAAAATCTTTATAATATCAAAGGATAATCTATTTCATCATACATTACGAGGATTACAAAATTAAGGGACCAATTTGCCTCTATTGGGAAAATTATTGATATAAAGGAGTTATCTGTGTTGGATTTGAATGGACTAATAACTTTATGGGAATTATTCATTCAAGGAATGAGTTCTCGTCCAAAGTTCCATAAATTTGACTAGTTGAAGATAGACTACTTTCAAGAGGAATCCATGCTAATCACCAGGGGTATTGGTCGAAACTCTATAAATGAAGACATTTATGTGCTAAATTATAATTCTAACAACAAAGGAAAAAGAGGGAACTTCAAGAGGAACAATGAAAAAGAAACTAAAGAAAAAATATCATCTAAGAAAAGAAAGGACATATCCAAAGTACATTTTTTCAAATGTGACCAATTTAGACACTATGCCCTGAAGTGCCCAAATAGACCTAAACCTCAAGCCTTCATAGCTGAAGTTGGCAAGGTAAAGCTAGAAAATAATATTGAGAAACTTTTATTCTAATACTTAACAATCATTGTGAGACACTTAGTCTCACAAAGTGGTATGTTCCTTTGTGAGATAGCTTAAAGAATATGTTAGAAAGTAAAGTCCACCAACACAACTGAGAGGTGGGGTGTGAATAAGTTGTGAGATTACTTAGTTTAAATTCAAATCTATCAAATATTAAGCTTGTAATCAATAAAAAAAATAACCGCAAGATAATAAACATACACAATAACACCATATTTTTTAACTAGGGAAACCCTTGATCAGAGGGAAAATCCCAGTGGGAATGATGCCCACAAAATGGTGTATTAATATACAAGCTCCTTGTTAAAGGATATACCCTATTAAAAGTATTTTACAATGCAATTAGTACATATGAGTCCTTTTTAGGATACTTTGGATCCCTACTAAAAGATCCCAACCCTATGAGGAGTTGAAGAGAAACACAACAAAGACAACTAAACCCACTGTCCAAATTGTTTCAAGACTATCTGCACTAGACAATCTTTAGGATAACACTTCCAAAGGTGAAATAACTAAAAAAACAACTCTCTTTTCCTGTATAGATCCTTTGAATTCCTCAATATATCAACAACATAATCTTCTTCTTTGATCATAAAGATTTCACATTCAAAGCTCACACAACATCTCATGACTACATGATACTCTTTTCATCAAATAAACTTCCTTTCCTTTATACCAAGTCCTAATGATTATTGAGTCATCCAAAAGGATTTCTCAATTTACAATTAATAATATAGGACATCAATAAGAATTTACAATACATGTTTCATTACATCTAAACACTTTCATATAATTATTAATCTGTAGTTGGCTCTCAAAGAAGTAACATGCTTCACATCATCCACAAGTCTTCATGGAATGCAAAGTAGATTCTATCATGTTTATTCAAGCATCCCAAACATGTATTTAAGAATAAATCAACCTTGTTGAACTAGATTCAACCACGCCAAAACAATAAATCTTGAATAACTGTCACTACTTCCTGGAAACTCTCACTGTGAACAGTCTTCAGTAAACTTCACATAACTTGAACATATCTTCATAAATTTTTCTATTCTTTCAACCACATCATTAGAACACATTCTTGAATTATAATAAATCTTTTAAAAACTCAATTCATCAGTATAAAACTTCGCCAAAAAAATATGTTCCTGTAACTTTGTTAACTTTATCCAGAAAGTGTATATGTTGAAATCAATGACAAACCCAGTCATGGATGTAACATATAAGAACTCAATCATCTCTAATCAACATCCAATCTTCCCTACTAACAACATTAATTAAAATTCATGCTAAGAATCTCCCCTTTGGCATTGATGGTAACATATATAAAAAACCATCTAGTCCCATCTTGTCATTATAGTTTAGTAATATCTCCTATCAATATATTTCTTCCTCATCTTCCTATACTCACTCTCATACTCATATCTCCCTCATTCACTTTGTTCTTAATATTTTTCATGTATATCTCTCCCCTATTGATAAAAATGACAAAGGTGTCCATAAATCAATTCTCGAAGTTCAATCATCTCTAATACAACCTGCAAAAGTACCTAAGTATCAAAATATACTATAGAAAACTCATGTCTAAGAGTCCTTAATGACTCAGCTCAAGAAAAGATAATCCACCATAGGAGAAGCATCAAGCATCTAGCCCCGATAGGCATAGTACTTTGATCATTTTGGACTGATGCATTCCTACATCTATTATTCTGAAGAGGGTTGGGGAATGACCCCAAGCATACCTATCAAATACTCAAAAGTATCCTTAGCCAAAGGTTTTCTGAATATATCTTCTATCTTTTCCTTTGTGCCAATATAATCTAATCTGATTTCTTTTTCTGCAACCTTCTCTCTCTGAACATGATATTTTATTGCAATATGTTTGGTCTTTGAATGTAATACTAGATTCTTTGACATGCTAATTGTACTTGTATTATCATAATATATGATAACAGGCTCAGTAAATTTAATGCCAATATCCATCAACATTTTCTTCATCCAAGAGATTTGATTACAATTATTTTCTACTGCAACATATTGTGCTTCTGCTATACTCTGTGATATATAATTCTATTTCTTTCTCAACCAGGAGACTAATCTTCCTCCCAAGGAGCAAGCTCCACCACTTGTAGTCTTTTTCTCATCAATATTTCCTCCCCAATCTACATCAATGTATGCACGTAGAAAAAAGTCATGTGATATGCCATACCATAGACCATATTTTGATGTACCCTTCAAGTATATGAAAATCCTTTTTACTGCTGCAACATGTTCTTCTTTAGGTTCTTCTTGAAATATAGATATAATCACAACTACATTAGCTATATCAAGGCCTATGTGAGTTAAGTATTGTAATCCTCCAATCATAGATCTGCATCTTGTCTTTTCTGCACTCGGTGATTCATTCTTGCTTGATAATCTACATCCAGTTATCATAGGGGTTCCAACTAGTTTACAATTTTCCATTCCAATTTTTGTCAATAAGTCCTTGAGATATCTTGTTTGTGATATAAAAATTCCATCCTTGTTTTGTGTAATCTTCAATCCAAAAAATTATTTCATCTCACCAATCATGCTCATTTCAAATTTATCTTTCATCTCATCTAAAAATCTCTTACTTTCTTCATCATTGCCTCCAAAAATAATATCATAAAAAAATACTTCAACAATTAGTAATTCATCATCATTTTTTTATAAGAACATATTACTATCTTCATTACCTTTCTTGAATCCCAAATTGATAAAGTGTTTGTCTAACCTTGCATACCAAGTTCTAGGAGTCTGCTTCAATCCATACACTACCTTCTTCAATCCAAAAACCATATCATTGTCTTGTGTTAAAGAAAAACCATCAGTTTGTTTAATGTAGACTTCCTCCTCAAGTTCTCCATTAAGAAAATCTGATTTTACATCCATTTGATATACCTTGAAGTTTTTACTACAAGCATATGCTAAGAACATTATAATAGCCTCAAGTCTAGGAATAGGTGCACAAGTTTCTTCAAAGTCAATACCATCTTGCTATGAGTATTCTTTACATACCACTCTTGATTTGTTTCTTACCACTTCACCTTGATCATTCATCTTGTTCCTGAAAACCCATTTTGTGCCAATAACATTCTTGTCTTTAGGTCTAGGGACCAATTCCAAAGTCTTGTTATTTTCAATCTACTCAAGTTCTTCTTTCATTGCTTTCATCCAATGCTCATCTTTACATGCTTCATCTTTAGTCTTTGGTTCAAATTGATATATTAAACATAGTTCATCATTTACCTTGTTCCTTTTCATAACTACCTTGTTTGTGCTTCCAATGATTTGATTTGTAGGGTGATTTATTACAACATATTTAGGTGTTCCTACTTCAGCTCTGACTTCTTCTCTAGGTGCTGATTTAGGTTCAACTCTCGGTTCCAATCTAACCTCTTCAATTTGCAAATCATTGTCAGTTTCATAAAATAATTCCTAAGTTCATCATTGTGATTAGTTATAGTCCATTTTCTTTTATCTTCATCAGAATCATAATCAAGAATTCTCTCCTGAATTCTAAAATTTTCATGAACCTTCATATTAGTACTCTCCATAATAGTCCTCAATATTTGATTAAAACATCTGTATGTTTTAATTTTCAATGAATAACCAAGAAACAATCCTTAATCACTTCTAGCATAAAACTTTCCAATATCATCATCTCTTTTGTTATAACATTTACTTTCAAATATTCTAAAGTATTTCACAATAGGTGTGTGTCCAAACCAAATTTCATAAGATATCTTACCAGTACCTTGTCTAATCTGAACTTTTCTCATTTTTTAAACTGTGGTGTTGATTGCTTCACTCTAGAAAAGATATGTGATACATTTCCTTCAAGAATCGTATCTCTAGCCTCCTCATTAATTGATCTGTTTCTTCTTTCTGCTCTACCATTTTCCTATGGTGTCCTAGGTGCTGAAAGTTGTCTCTTAATTCTATTGTCTTCACAAAATATGTTAAACTCATTTGAAGTAAACTCTCCAACTCTATCAGATCTCAAACATTTAATCTTTAAGCTAGATTCATTCTCAACTCTATTCTTCAATAACTTAAACTTCTCAAATGCTTCAGACTTTTCTTTAAGAAATGCTACCCGCATTATTATTGTAAAATCCTCAATAAAAATCATGAAGTACCTTTCACCATAGAATCCTTTTTTCCTTGTAGGTCCACATAAGTATTTATGCACAATCTCCAACTTGACTAATGTTGTAAATATTTTTCTTGGAAATAAATTCTTTCTCTGTTTATCCATAACACATTCCTTGTAAACCATGTTAGTAAGCTTCACAATCTTAGGTAAGTCTCTAACTTCATTAGATGAGTTGATCTTCATAATATTATCAAAGTTGATATAACAAAATATCTTATGCCATAGACAAATGTCATCCACTTTAACAATCAAACATGTCATTTCAGTAGGTGACAACTGAAATACATTACCTTTTATCTTTATTCCTACTCTAATTAGTTTTCCATCACTGTATTTAATAACACAAGTATTCTCCATGAAATATAACCTATATCCTTTGTCCATAAGGTGTCCAATGCTCAAAATATTATGTTTCAATTCATCAAAAAAGTAAACATGTCAATGCTAGTCTTTCCATCAAGTGTAATGAATCCTTTTCCCTTAATCTGACATGGTGCATTATTTCCAACTCTAACTATTCCTCCATAATATCTATTAAGTTCAACAAATTTATCCACATCTCTAGTCATATGATGAGAACATACACTATCAATAATCCAATCAGACTTTTTCTATTCTACATGAGAAATTAAAGCTTTTTATTCTCTTACCTCTTATTCATCAGAATTTTCATCTTTAATAGCAAAAAATCTTATTTCATCTTTATTTTCATCATCACTTTCTAAAAAATTACATCTTTAAATGCAATTTCTCCTTCTTCATCAACATAAAAACAATTTTCTATCTTAGGTTTATAAGGTTTTCTATATATGATCTTCTTTTCTCTGTTAGGAAAATTAAATGAAAAATGACCAAATTATTTGCATGTCCAACAAGAAAAATATTTCTTACCTTTAGGTTCTCTCCTTGCAATCAGTGCCATTGCATCATCAAACTTCCTTTATTCTTCTTGCTTAGTTTCCAAATCTCTAGCATAATCTCCACTAGTACTTGTACTTCTTGTCAACATAGGTTTGTCCTTTTGTACACTAAAAGTTGTTTCCACTCGAGGTGATCCTTCCTTCTATTTCAACCATTTCTCATGTGCCTGCATCTTTCCACATAGCAATTCTTTGGTAAAATAAGGTGTAATAATTTCTTCAATGATCTTTTCTTTGTATTCATAGGCCCATGGTAGAGATTTCACTATCTTCCATATGAATTCATTATTTGTTTTACTTCCACCACAACTCTTATTTCCTGCAAGAATCTCAGTAGTCCTACTAAAGTAACCTCTTATAGTTTCATCTGCTTGCATCTTAGCACTTTCAAACATACTAATATAATTATGCAATTCATCTTTCTTCAAAGTTTTATCTCCTTCAAAAAGATTTTCCAATTTAGTTCAAATCTCAATAGAAAGTCTTAGATATTTTACCTCAGTATATTCTGTATCTAGAAGAGTTGATAAAATAGCCTCTCTAGCAAGCATATTACAATGTATATTCAACTTTATTTCAAAGGTAGATGAATGAGAGAGAAAGGATTCTTAGAAAAATTGTATAAAAGTATAAGGATACTAGTTTTTTTATATTTGAGACATATAATATTGTCTTTGAGGCTATAGAGCCTAGGACCATTTGGAGTACACCTATGGGATATGAGTTTGGTGAAAATATCTTGAAAATTCATGTTGTACATGTGCTTGCAACACCTAGGGACCTCAATGTAGAGAGATGGGGAAAATACCCTGAGAAATCCCAATCTGTACAAGAAGAGCTCACAAAGAGGAAGAGAGAGAGAGGAAATTTGAGATCTTTGTTGATAAACTAGCTAGAGAATAGGGCATAACCAAGGAAAAGATGGTATAATTGAGGAAGACGATAGCCGAGTTAAAGACTGCAACTGGTACTTCTGGTAGAAAAACTAAACCTAAGAAGGCAAGACCTTCTACTTCACCTGTACTAGTGGTCATAGTTGAATAATCCTCTCCTACACCCCCTAGGAGAATATGGTAGAGGGAGATAACAACAAAAATGAAGAAGGAATCACCTAGTTCAGTAAAGCTGAAATCTAAGGCAAAGGCCACCAAACCTAAGAAAAAGAAGAAAGAAAGTGAATCACCTCCAAAACAAACTCCATAGAAGAAGGGAGATGAAGATAAGACAAAAGAACAAGAAAAGAAGAAGAAGAAGGATGTCGGACAAAAGAAGGAAGAAGATAAACTTAGAAAAAAGTGGAAGCCAAACCTTCCCATGCTAGAGAAAAGAACAGTTGGTGAAGGTAAGTTGGTTTCAGTTGATAGATATTATGAAAGAAATAATGAAAAAAATAAGGTCAACATAGAAGAAATGATGATTAGCTACATGTTGGCTTTCAAGAAGGATTTAATTGAACTTGAAGGAAGTACTCCTAAGGAGATATTTAACAAATTAGAGGCTAGGAAAAGAAGAGCCATAGATAAAGTTTCTAAGATAAGGAAAGATGCCTTAAGCAGAGAACATATAGTGATAATAGTGGAAGAAAATCAAAAGCTACTTGAAAAGATTAAGCCTCACTTAAGAACTAAACTAAGAATACTCAAGATAATGGTCAGGAAGTATGATGAGGTTATAGAAGAAACACATAAGGTAATTTATACAGTGATATTGTAGGATAGACCTGATGTGAATAGGTTGCAATCTATTCCCACTAAGCCCAAAGATATTGGAATGGGTGAATCTTAAAAGGAAATAGATACACAAATTGAAGAAAAATCAGTAGAGGTAAGGGAAGAGAAATAATACAGCTTAGTGCAAACCCCTACACCTAACTTCTTTATTGATAATAATAGAATTTGTCTGAACCCATGATTGGATGAAAAAGATCCATTTGATAAATTGGTGAAGGTCATAGAGCTTGTTAGAAATATAAATGTAGAAGAGCCAAAGGATGGGAAACATGCCATGGAGGTAGAAAGAGACAAGGAGAATCCTCAACAAAAGGCAGATATAGATAAATCTTAGACTGAGAAGACAGAGGAAGACAAGGCAATAAAAGAGGAACATCACAGAGGTGAGTTCACCATTGTAGGTGAGGAACAACTTCTTTTTATTACCTTTCCATTTTTGTCAAGTTGGTCTAGACCACCGACTTCCAACATAGAAGATATGGAAGAAGATGATCTAATGAAATTATGGACATTTTGGCAATTGAGAAGGAAAAGGAGAGGTCAATATAGAAATATGACAAGAGAACAAAGGTAATGAACAAGGCTATTACAGTTTTGAGAAAATTTCTATCATCACCACCTATTAGCAGTGGAGGCACCTCAACATATCAACTAGAATAAATTTTGGATAGCTTTGATAAAAGCTTCAAAACATTTGAGGAAGCTGCAAAGATAAAAGTTGTTAAGAAATTTGAAGAGAAGAGGTTGGAAGAGTTAATTGAAGGGTTGAAGGAAGACATAAAGACACTAAATCTAACTGAGAAGGCAGTCAATATATGTTTAAAAGAAGGTAAATAATTGTATGACACTTTTATAGATTCATTTAGACATGTAACTAATATATAGACATAATAAAAAAGGAGGAGGAAGCATCGGCTAAGTTATCCAATGATAATATAAGAAAAAAAGTAATTGATATGAGTAAAGAAGTTAGCAAGATTTTTGACAAGATCAATGTGTTAGAATTGGAGAAAGGGAGAGTTCTTAATAGATTCAATGAGCTTGGGAACCTACTTGTTCCTAAGATAGCAATTTTGGAGACTACATTGGCAGACTTGGAGCTTGGTATCAAGTCTTATACTAGATTCACACCCACGAACCTATGAAATGTAGAGATATCATGTCACACCATAAATGGGTTACTACACTTGGCTGAGACAATAAAGAAGAGTTGGGGGATTGATCTTCAAGCCTTGAAGATCAACTTTAGAGATGTACTTCAGACTGTAAGTACATAGGTATGCCACACAATTTTTCTTGTACATACATTTTTGACACCTTTGCCATTGATTTAAAGAGTAGTAGGTAGTGAAAAATGGGAGTAATATAGATAAAAGAAAGGGGGAGTATATACATTGTATAGGCAATTATAAGGAGTTAGCCAATTTTGAATTTTTGAGTTTGGGTTGATGTTCTACACTTAGTCATTTTACACTAAGTGTTTCCATCAATGCCAAACAAGGAGATTGTTTGCAAGTGGCTAACATATGAGAACATGGATGTTGTCATTATTGGCAGAAATTAACCCTCAGATCATTGTTAGGCATTTTGATACTATTTTGGTAATCAATGATGTGAAAAATACCCAAGTCCACAATCAGTTCCTAACAAACAGTCTCAGTATTTTGGTCAACAAACATGGTACATACAAAGTTAAGCTATGTGAAGTTATATTTAGGTAGATAGATGTATGGAGGATACTGAGGCAAGATCGCAAGTATTTTGGATGCGAGATGATAGAGATATAGTTCTCTGAGTGCATGTAAAGACAAGAAATAGTGCAACAGGGAAAATGAATAAGTATACGTTTTGGCCAACTTATGTTATGATATTTTGTATATGTTTAGGGACCAATGATATTGTAACATAAGAAAAGCCACAAAATATAATTTTTATTTTGTAAATGTCTAAGGACATGATCTAGAAGGCTGAACCCAGGGATTATACTCTTAATCATGTATAACTATGTGATGATATTTTGTATTTGTAGTATGTGATATAGTGGATGCAAATATGATCAGAGAAGTGAAAGATGAGAAAAGAGTGAGAACAGAGATTGCATGATATGCATAAGTGAAGTTCTCAAGTATTTTTTGTATTATCTATTGTAATATTGGACATGAAGTCTAATTTGGTACGTGTAGTGTGCACAACCTTTTGTATACCCCTAATAGGGTTTATCAATCCTCTAACAAGGACCTTCCTATTGTATACTTGGCTCCTAATAGGGCTAGGACTCCTAACAAGGTCACAATACTTATAGTGCAGATATTTGTGGGTACCATCCCCACCAGGGTTTTCCCTTGGCCAGGGTTTGCTCGAAAACTTGAAATATGGTGTTATGAGTACTCTTGTGTGTGTGTACTTATTGTGGATTATTGGATTGACCTTGTTATTTGTTAATTGGTTAGGAAAGAATATAAATTGCTATGACACAGATGCACTCCCACTCTCAGTACCTCTTAATCCTAACAGTGTGGTCATCAAGTCTAATGATATAATTTCATCCTGTATTCATACTTGGGGAGGTGGGTGTTAGGAATTAGTGTTCACATGGGTGTGTAATACTTGATAACTATATTGTATAAAACTAGTAATTGCAACTCGGTATGCAATTTTTACGCCGATTAGATGTTATGTTGTTTCAGTTTTATATTTATATTTAAAATTTCTTCTTTTTTTAGATACGATTGATTTTATTTTATATTTAGGAGTAAAAATTGTGAAATATTCCTTATTTGAGTTTGACATTATGGGATCGGAATGCAGTGTAGGTTAATTCCTTGTCATATTCTATGTGCACCAAAGATGACTTGTAGTTTTGTTATACATTACAATAAGGACTTTCTTTGGCCAATTACAATGATCTTTCAAAGAAAATAATGTTGAAGATTAATTCATATGCCAACCCAATCGACCCATGAGAAAATTCTTCCAATCTTGGAAGGTAATCCATAATCCCTCACTATGGTAGCTTCATTCCTCCCACTTTTTTATCCCCACAAAACACAGACTCCATGTTTTTGATTGCATGAAAAAAAAGGTTTTTGATAAATAGGAATAATTAACACTAGCTAAATTAAATTAAATATTATATAAAAAAATATAATTATTTGATATTGATAAGTAATGATGTACTATCACCAAGATCAAATAAATAAAACTAATAAAAATAATTATCAATCAATATTATATAATATTTACTTAAATGAAGTTGAATTATAAATTTAGATATTTTATATACTAAGTTGTGATGATAGTTACAAATAAATATTATTATGGCTATATTTAATTAGTAATAATTAAATATATATCACCTTTAATATTAATGGCAATATATTTAATATTTTAATATAATGATCATTACTATATAGTAATATTCTTTAAATTATATTAAATAGTTATTTAATATGTAATTTAAAATATTATTATTAATTTTAATATATGATATATCATTATTTAAATATAATAATTATTTTATTTTATTTATAAATTATTTTTAATTTTATTATATTATTTGCGGTCATTTTAAAATTTGAAAGTATATGACCGATCAAAAATTTGAAAGTATATGTGTGTGCTATAATTGTGTCACACTTCTATGGATTATTACATGCAAGGAAACTCAAGAATGAGCCCTCACAAATCAATCCATAGCTCCCTAGGCATGGAGTGCAAGGGTTTTTAAGAATGCTCTCAGCTAGAGCTATTTAGCCTATAACCTTGCTAGTAAACCATGCAATGGGAGATTCAATGAAGACAATGGCAAGAATGCCAATATCCTCAAGAATCAAGAATGAAAATGCAATGCAATGCTATGCTAGAAATGGAAATGCAAGCTAAGCTATGAAAGGAAATATACCAGTGTTACAACCCAAGCTAATTAATCTATGTGAGCTAATCTAGAGCATAGAAATGAAGCTAATCTAAGAAAGCATAAATATGAAGCTAAGCTAAGAATGCAAGAATGAGATGTAGAATGCAAGAATGAGATGTAGATGCTAAGAATGCTCCAAATCTCCAAAAGCTCCAAAGTGACCTAGAAAACCTGTAGCATAAAGTTAGCATAAAAAGTTGGAGATCTAGAATGAAGAAGAGAGCTCTTCTTTTAAAGGAAATGAGGAGGAATGGACCATGGAGATTAAGAGGCAAAAGAATTAATCAATGGTGGAGCTTGAAAAAGGAGCAATCCATGTGCACACATATCCTCCAATGGGAAAATAAGAGTTGACTTTTGTGTCCATATGAGACAAAAAGTTCTTTTTCCCTTTTTATAAAATAAGAATAATGCTTTATTTGTGCAACTTAGGATAAGAGGAAAAGTGGGGGCTTTTTATTTATTTAAAAGGGGAGGAAATATTCCTTTTAAATAAATAAAGACTTAGGATAAGATGGTTAGCCCATAGAAAATAATCAAATAAATGATAGAGCTAGGATTTGATCAAGAATAAGCAATTTATGATTTAGCAAAAGGGGCTAATAATCTAGATGACCATTTTTAGGTGTATACAATATGTACCATCTTAAGTTTTTAAAGTATATGTCGTTTAAAATTTTTAAAGTATATGCTATTTTAAAACTTTCTAATTGCAAATAAATATTTCAAATTTTTTTTCCTGTATCTTTCATCCATATCTAATTTTGCAATCCCAAAAATGTATTTCTGAAAAATCCGCCCTGAGTGATTTGTGTGAGCCAATCATATTTTACAAAACTAATTTTGTTATTATGTTTTGTTAAAAATTGGGCAGGTTTACATTAATAAAACTTAATATTTAAATAAGAAAATATCTTTAAGAGTTAAGAAAATATCTTTAACCTAATTTGCTAAAAAATGAATTATTAATAACGAGTTAAGTTTAGTCGATGCCTCTAGTTGTAGCCCGTGGTAGGAACTAATAACATATAGAATCAAATGTCACAAAATATTTACTTAATTAACTCAAGGTGAGAAAATAAAGGGCTTAATTAGTCAAATTTGAATTTGAATTTTGAAAAAGTGAGATTCAACTCGCTAACCACAAGATCCATCCTCCAACTATATAAATAGTCCTAGGGTAGGAAAGTGGTAAAATTTGGGTGAAAATGTATATATAGAGGTAAGCATACAAATAAATGTAGATAAGTTGAATGTGTCAAAGTATTTCTAAATAAGGTTAATGTGGAAGCTAAATATGTGAGAGTGCATGTTTATAGGCATAGTTAAAGGCTAGGTGAATGAATCCAACATTACACAAGATTGTACCATTTTGTCAAAATGTAAATGTATCAAAGATCTTTCCTCAAAATAGGCAAAATAGAAATGGGAAATGATAAGGGTATGTAAATTTTACCATAATATTTTGTTTTCACTTTGAGGTGCATTTGAAAAAAAAAATAGTTGGCACTGACAAATATGCATCTAAAGTCAGTACTCAAATGTCAAATGATAGAAAATGTGAAAAATGAGTAGCTTCTATTTCACAAATAAAAATTAATTACCAAATAGAATCTTTCTTAACTATATTATAAATATGGGAATAGGGAATGAGTATAACTAGGTAATATTCATTGTTTAGAAAGTGATAATGTTAAATTTGGTTACAGAGCCATGGGATGGTAAGACTCATGGAGACAAGTGATGTACCTTGTAATTATGATCTATCTACTCATAATGATTATACTATTTTTCATTTCTTGAATTTTCATCACAAAATTATTAGTGATAATATAAATAATACATTAAAGTAAATTGTGTAATTCATAGATAAATATGTAAGAATGTATAAGCATATACAGTATTATAAATAAGACATGTACATCATTTATTAAGTATGTGTGAAATATTGACCGTTAGATGCAGCATGTCTTGATTACCTTTTGATTTTGTATTTGATCTAATTATGTAAACATCTTCTTTTGGCGGGCAATAAATTCAAAGCATAATTGTTCTTGCTTTAAAGCTTGCTTAAGACAATACTTTACTTGTAATATTGAACATATCTAATGAATGTTTATGTATATATATGTATATTTGACATTAAACTGTGTCATGTTAATGTTATGTCAACTAAAACATCAATAAAAATTAACTATATACATCAATACAATATCATAGTAAAGTTTTAAAATGTATACAATATCTGTTTCAGAATTTTTACATGAGTTTGTCTTTTATAGCTTTGTTAACAATATCAATGGCTATCCTAAATGTGCCATACTACAACTGTGATGAAGGAGCTTGCATTTTGAAAACTGGGCCATCGATCTTTTCTAGAACGTAATCTAATGGATGGCACATGTTCGCAAGGAATAATCAGGTTCTTTGCGAACATATGACAGCCATCGGTTGAAGATGCATTGACGATAAACCTTGTATCACAGCACCGATGACCTAGTTGACAGTTTGGATGGAATACAACCGTTACATTCTGCATCTAACGGTCAATATTATTTCCTTTTCTAGAGTTGACATAAAGGAAGATGTTTGTGATTTAATCGATAGACTATTTCAATATTAACTAACTAAATTCTTTGCCACATCTCTAAATGTATCCTTCGCCACTGTATTAATCTACCACACAGGTGGAACAAAGTACCACTTCTGACGAATTTGTCAGGGCCACAGAAATTGAAATAGATAGCAATGAAAAAATAATGAACGAGTGTCTTGTAAACCTTGAACCTAACTTCGGTTCCTGATGAGTTAAATCATAACCTTCCAGTCGGTTCACACAACATAAATGTTACACAATTTCCATAAAATTAAACTGTCAAATGTAACATTTCAAAATTTGAATTATAAAACTTTAACCATGTCAAATGTTTAATAGAGATTTAATCAAATGTTAAATAATTAACCTTCCAGTCGGTTCACACAATAGAAATGTTATGTTATGATTTACAAATTAACCATGTCAAAATCCATAATGAAATAGCATCAGATTTAGTATTTAGAACTTTCGAAACCCGCTTTCGTTTAGTAGTGAATAAGGCAAACACCTTAAAATGGAAAATCATGATTAGCAATGAATATCATATAAATCCAATGAGTAATGTCCATGATTTTTTAAATTATTACTCTTCCAAATTGTAAACACTAAAATATTTGTTTTGAATGCAATGGTTTTAATTGTCGGATATATATGACGATCCCTACTATATCCAACATTGACAAGTTATAAAAATAACAAAAGGCAGCCCTATTGTTATAATGATGACAAAATACAACATAGGATCAACATGTAAACTATTCATTGTACTCATTTCTTATTATAAAAAGTATATCAAAAAAAGAAAATACCATACGTATTCCTTTTCAAATTTATTGCCATTTAATATCTATCAACAACCATAGGTAAAATATTACGATTAATATAATTGTATACATTAAAAAATTATACTTCTCAATTGATCTGAAGACACGTTCTACTTCGTAATATATGCAGGCGTACTCTATCATAATGGTTTACAGTGCAATAAATTAAAATGATACATTTTAAATCTCTGAATAATTAATTTTTTTCAATATGTATCACGGTGTTTGTTATGTTTAAATATCTAAGACTTTTTGATATCGACATAACTAGCAATTTGATGATTCAGAATGACTATTTATTGCTACTCAATTACTACATATCCTCGATGTATTTGCAGTTTTTCCTTGTATAGGTGAGAGTTGTTGCAAATGCATTAAATTGCATTCAATGTTAAATGGTTTGGTTTGTAAATGTTTTTTTCTTTTTCTCTTCAAGATGACCACCTTAATTGACCATCATCATAGCCTATATAAAAACTGTTCTGCTAATAATCTTCTGAACCAGTAACATATTTTACAGAAACGTTTATACAGATTTCAATATATATGTTCACCTGACCATCAAGACATTTCAAGTTCATCATTATGGAGGCATTGTTATCAAAGGTTGTTTTAAGTTATATTTTTATAGTTGTGCATTTTCTTCATTTCTGAAATTTCAATTTTCAGACAAATTATTTGTATCAGAAAATGATATGTACATTTTTTTTTCAACAATGCATTACTGAGAACTATAGTGTATATGTTTATGATATACTTTTGATTATTGACATTAGACTATCTACCATTAAATAGGTAACAAAAATGGCCTTATTAACAAAAGGAGCAATAAGTCAAATAATGGATGGTATTTCCATAAAAGAACCATGTTTTCAAATTTTATCATTACATTCTATTGAACAATAGCAAAGTGTAACTACAAAATATCATCTAGAACTTTTTGATGGTGTGCATGCACACTTTTCCCTTTTGCCAAAACAATTTAACACACTTGTAGTGGAGGAGGCTTTAGTTAAAGGTTCCATTGTTTGCATCAAAGAATACTCTTGCAAGCAACTCCAAAATTACATGTATGCCAATTATTTTACTATATTTGATTGTACTTATTAAAATTTGATTATAAAACTTTATTAAATCTCTATTTTGTTTCTACTTACAGGGCTATCCTAATTGATAATTTGCATATAGTGTCAAATCATAAAGAAATTATTGGATGTCCAGTATATAGATAGCATTGTCTAGCAGTCATGGAGTTTTAAATGCTTCTTCATGTAACACAATTGCCATAAAACTCCTCACCCCATACCAAAAGTTATGGACTATTGAGGGTCGTTCTTTACAAAAATAACCTATCCATTGTTTCAAAAAAATGTCTAAAGAGGGTAAAGTATTTGGATTTGACTTCATAGACAAACAAGGAATTGGTATACATATAACTTGTTTCAATGAATTGGTTGATAATTTTTTTGAAATTATTCAATCAAATAATCTTTATTTGATTTTTAATGGTTCTGTAAAAGATGCAAATACAAAATTCAATAGTTCAACCAATCCCTATGAAATAGTTCTTCAAAGTTCTTCAAAAATCATACCTTCCACATGTGTTTAATCTGTAGTTCCCAAACATGATTACCATATAAAGAGTATTGAATCTATTGAAACTTTTCCAAAGGTCAGAGATTCGAAAAAGTACCTTGCTTGCTACTTGTTAGGCCATTTTCTGTCATAGCAAAAATCTAATGAGAATGGCCTCTTCCCTGCAAGTGTGTTTGTCAAGTGTCCTACCCTATGTGCTTCATGTTGTCACCTTGCTCTAGTCCAATTTGCACGTGCTGAATCATAAAATCCAAAAAGTTATTCGAAGTTCTAAAGTCTGCTGGAAATAATTTCAAAATCTACCACAGTGTCAAAAACCCACAGTGTTTTCAAAAATCCTTGATGTTTTCGGTATGTTTGAAAAACTTCATTTTTTCTGACCCTATGCCTTCTGGCTTTTGTGCACTTACCTTTCAGTCTGTCGAAAATCCTGTGTGTTTTTTATCATTTTCCATTGTGAAAACCTTGGATGTTTTCTATCTTTCACCGAAAACCCTGTGTGTTTTCGACCTTGCATTTCTTCTTTTTTGCCGACACTCCTTGTTCATTAGTCTTAAGCGTGCAAGTGCGATGATGTGGGGCTAGTTTATTCAAAGCGGCAGAGGGAGGAGATCAACAGTCGGTGTGTGATCGCATGGAATATTCTTTCCCCATGCAATCATGCGCCTGCCGTTGATTTTGTTTGTTCCAAGTGTCTCTTTGGTGAAGTGGGCCCAGTGTCAAAGGGGAGGCAGGGGGCATGTTCTTATTGGCTGTCACATGGCCGCATGTCAGACTTTTCTGACATGCGATCATGCGACCGCTTGCCATCTATCTGCATGGGTCCCGATTCTTCGCAGTTGGTGGTTGCTGCTTGGTTGGTACGGGGTAGTGATGTGGCAGCCTAGGGTTGGCTGTCGCATGGCCGCATGTCAGAATTTTCTAACATGTGATCATGCAACCACTTGCCACATGTCCCTGGGGCCTAATAGCAGGTGATGGGGCATCTTTCGGATGCTAAGTGGCAGTGTTCTATTAACCGGCAGGGTGCATGTTAGTGACTTGTCACATGTTTGCATGAGCCAATTTTTTGGCTTGCAAACATGTGACAAACCCTTTTGTGGCAAGTGGCAGCATCGGTGGTTATGAAGAAGGTAATGGGAAGTGGCGTGTCGCACGTTCACGTAGCCCATTTTCGGGCTATGCGATCATGCGACAACGGTCTGGTTGCGTTGTTGTAGAGTTGTAAAGGTAGTGCGGTCGAGGACTTTTCAAGGGGGTTCATGATCGACTATTGACTGTGACTAAGTGATTGCAGTCGCATGATTGCAATGGTGAATAAAGTGTCTTATGATCATGCAACCAAGCCTAAATGTAAACCAAGTTTCCTTTATGGGCCACCCGATTTGACAGGAAAGCATGATACCAGTGACTGTGTTTTAAAGGTTGACCGGCTAGCCGTTGGCGCTCATTTTCAAATGTGTTTGCAGGGATTTGTACCATGAGGAATGATTACAATCTTGGCTCAAGAAGTGTTTGCAGCTGGTTGATTAGACTGTTTGAGCTTGATGTTGTGGCTTAACCCCTTGTCATGTCTATGTTAATTCCTCAGTGGGGTTAGGTGATTTTGAAATTTTGAGTTGGAAATGATCATTGTGCTTGCATTGTAACCCTGGTATAAGGGGATTTTTGTGATCATTTTTGAGGGCATTGGGAGTTAGTTTCTCAAACTTTTCTAGTTGTGAGTCTTCTGCCCAGTCTGAATTGTAATGACTTGTCTTGATTTTTTGGCAATTGAAAGAAAGTTGTAGGTCTAAGCTGCAGTTTGCAAGTAGGGTTCCTTTGGATGGATTGTATGCACTTGAGGATTCTTCACACTTAATGTAGGCACATGATTCTCATCTCTCCCTTGTGTCAACGTAGATGAATTTTGAACTTTCCAGTTCACTGCATAACCTTTTTATGTATAGGTCTTCATTCTTGAGTTCTAATCCAGGATTAGATTAAATGATGCTTCAGATGGGACCTAGATTTATTTCTTGCCTATGTAGGGATATTCTATAAGTAGTAGAGGAGATTGTAAATGTGTTTATGGCTTTGAATCTCAGATACATTCTGGTGTGTGTGTGTAGTCTGTCTAAGAAACCTTTCCCAATGGATGAGGCACTGGCCTAGATAAGTACTTCTTTGTTGACATGTCTTGATTGAGATTGTTATGATTCAAAAACATAAATTAAGAACCATTCCTTAAGTTTTCAGCATTTGGTTGTGTAAGGTTCCTACCCATAGCAATGGAGAGTCAATGAGTGTGTGGTTAACGCTTAAGTACTTTTTTTCTATTCCATTATTTGTTATTCAAACCTAGTTCTTGGTGTATGAAGTATATTTTATACTAGGTTAGGTGCACCCACCTTGGTTTTGTAGAGCCAGAAGTAGAAGAGGGCATATTAAGTCCCTATAGTTGGTCTAGTTACCCTAAGACCTCATCACATTTTGGAGCTAACCACCCCTAAAATCTATCTGAGGGTATACTGGCAGCCTATTAGAGCATAAGCGTCATTTTGGACACCAACACTACTTTCCCAAAGGCCAGAGTTTCTGAAAAGTACCTCGATGGCTACTTTCTTGAAGGCCAGAGATTCAGAAAAGTAACTCAGTGGCTACTTTCTCGAAGGCTGGAGATTCAGAAAACTACCTCACTGGCTACTTTCCCAAAGGCCAGTGATTCAGTTACTTGTATAAGCTCCACAAGAAAATGGACATCCTTGGTGTAGAGTTCCATTGAGAGATGTTTAACAACATGATGAAGATCTTTTGTAAGGGGGTTTTCTTCCCCACCTATGGAAAATTTAGTTCTTCTGATCTCTACATAAAGTACCATGCACAACACATTCATCTCTTGGCACAGACCATAACATGTTTAGCTTTTGTTGTCCACCTAATCTCATCTCGAGCAACATGGTATTTGTAGGATTGTCATAATTTTGCCAAAGAGAGTTAGATTCAGTGTGATTGGCCAGCATTAAGAAATTACCAGAATACATTAACATAGCCCGAGATGCCTTGTTTTTTGTGTCGGTGAGATTTGTAGCTAACATAGAAGTCTGACTTCTGAGAAATGGTAAGAGGCTGTTGCAGAGAATCATGATGCTCTAGCCCCTGATGCTCTGAAAAATACACCGTTCAACATCAGATCTCCCACTGATCTCCAATTCTAGTTAGTCCATGTACCTTATGTTGCATTTTCATGCTTTGTCACCTGCACATTACCCATACCATAACTATTCATTGATTTGTTCTATATTAAACATATATGAGACACCATCGGATTTCACAGTGAGACACTGCAAGTTTCGATAAACACTAGAAATAGACTTAAAAAAATTCACCATCAGATTACGCAGTGAGACACTGTAAATTCTGATAAACTTCATTTACCGCCCTTTGACGAATAGATCTTCGTCATAAGTGAAAAGGAAGAAAATAGATCATTTCTTTCACAACCGCCTCTAAAAACTCAACACCAAATAAAGTAATTACTATGGTAGAAGGACGTGGAGTGGATTTTGAGGGGGGAATTTCTCCAGCGACTGAGAATTTTTGTAACCTAAAAGAAATTAGGGTAAATACTTTAGGGTAGGAGAGAAATGTTGTTGATTTGGGGGTGAATGTGGTGGATACCAGTGTAAATCTGATCCATTCAAGAGAAAATCTGGTGGATTATGAATCAATGGTATATGATTGATATTCAAGTATTTATGTTGCGGAGAATCAAGTGATACATTTTACTTTACAATGCAAATTTTTTGGAAGCACATTCGGTAACACAGATCTTCCATGTGCTGAATGCAGCTTTGAGTGTGGATGCAGAGTAGTGCAAACATGCTTAGATTGCTTTCAGCTTGGATGAGATATCTATCGATTCAAATACAAAGTTCATGGCAAGAAAGGAGCCATCACGACTACGCCTTCACATTCCCCAGAGGAGGCAATTTCACGGGCAATAAACTTATGCCAATATGGGTTTGGAGGTTACGATGATCCCTCTAACAGTGAGAATTTTTCTTTCTTCTACAAGACTATGCGATATTTGAAAAAAGAAACATATGGTGGATACACATGCCTTGGAATATCCACTCTTGTTGTGTCTCTGCTATTGCCTTCTATATTGGTACAAAGAGGTGATTGGTGAAGCAACTACCCCAAACTACCTATGCATATACAACTACCTAGCAAATACAATGTCATATTACCAGGTGATAGCTTATATAGGGGCTTTTGTTAGTAATAAATAAACTTCCACAAGCTTTAATAACACAAAATGTCTATATATATATATATATATATATATATATGTAAACAAAATAAATTTCCTTGTATCTTATATATAAGTATAAATTATTATAGATAAAATAATGCGAGTGACTTCAGATGCACAAATTCTATAGTTGGTATGCAATTGTTCTTTTTCTTCTTTAAAATAGTAGTAATATATTTTTAGTTTTATATTATAAATTAATTTGTAGTCTTATTTTTCTTTTAAATATCATGTTAACATTTTTTATTATAAATTGCTTCTTTATTTTCAGTGCTAATTAGTAATTTAGTTTTTCAAAAGCCATAAATTTCTTGAATGAAGGGTATTAATAGTGTACATAGATAGGAAATTACCATACTAAAACCAAATTTCTTAGAAATTCTATGGTGCGCAACATTGTGCAATCAATTTGTGTCCTCATAATTGAATTCAGGAGAAGATCCCAAGCAAACAAAGAGGAGAGGAAAAGCAAAAGCAGAAATATGTTTTATCTTATACAATAGACTCAAAATGTTTAACAAATATTCAAACAAATCGGTCCAATTAAGCAATCAAAAATACCATGACCCTAAGGTACAAAATGGCTAGTATCCTAGAAAAGCTCTCGAGAGTTTGTGGGTTACTTTATACATCTCTAGCATTCATGGCCCTTAGTGGGAGAGTTCATCTTGCCTTGAGGTGATAAAGGAAGACAGTTGGGAGATAAGTTCTTATAAAAGTAAAATATAGAGTTAATTTTTTTCTTATAGTGAAGTTTGATACAAATTTGGTCGATAGAACTTAAAATAAAAACTTTTATGGAAAGTTTATATGAGGTTATATTGTCTTATGGAGTACTTGTGCCTTGTTTTCAAGCCCATTCAAATTGTAAAAATGTCTTACTTTTAATATTTTCTTGAACGAACTTAATTGTCTTTGGTCCAACATGGTCTTACAAATTATATGACCTGAATTATATGGAAGGACACTTCCTTTAAAACTAAAAATAGGAATATGTACATTAGAAAATATTTTGAACATTCTTATCTAATTGCAAGCATTTTCAAAATCATGATAATTTTTAGGAATAAACAATGATTACAAGACAATTCAATGATCAAATATGTAATATTTGTCAATGGTTGCATGAACTTCTTATGTGTATCTCATAGCCTTAGGTATAAGCCTATTTGTATACATACAAAATTTTAAACTTAGATGGTTAAATAGAGATAAGAAATCTATTCTGGAGAAATTGTATTCAATATTCAACCTTTTTCAATAAGAGATTATAATTCAAAAATATATAGTTAAAATATCTTGGAATCTTTTTTAGAATAAAAATGCAACAAGCTTTGGATATTTTTAGCTCTAAACCTAAAAAATCTTCCTTAATTGATAACTGACATCTTTTTCTAGAGATATTCTTGATAACTTCATTGAGTTATTACGAGATATGGTGACCACCATTTCAGGCTAACCTACACCACTCTTCATAAATAGTTATCATCCCTGTGCTCATAGCTCAGGTGCCAAATATCCAAGTGACTTCTTCATTCTTCATCAAGAATGTCGAGGTCATATGTTAAAGGCCTTCTCTTCTTGTGCTTTGTAAGAGCATCCCATGCAACTATCTCCTCCTTTATGGGCCACTAAAATTATTGAATGCTCTGCAATTGTGCCTTTTTGTCTCTTCCATCTTGTATCTACAATTTTCTTGACATCTGTAATGAACTTAATGAAGTCCATTTCAACCTTAATAGCTTCATCAAGACTTGAATTGAAGCAGTCCATATGTAATTCATTTATATCATTAATAAACACCTCTTTCTTAGGTAGTAGAGAATCAAATTCTGATCTCCATGTATCCAAATTCTTTACTGCTCCATCTTCTACCTTGATATGTTGGATGAACATGTTGGAATTAGGCCCAAACATTATTACCCTCACTTCAATTTGATTTACTTTACCCTTAAAAAAAGATAAAGTTATTGCTATCTGATCAATCTCTTCCTTTACATGCAAAACTACCTCTGGAATATATGTCCTCAAGTGTTGTACTACTGATAGTCTTTCAAACAATGAGGTCCTTGCTGACCAAGTTCTAAAATAGGTATTCAAAATAGAAATAAAATTGTTAACCTCTACTTGAAATCTAGCTAATTTGTTATAAGAAGTATAAATAATATCTTCTTTTTCCTTCAAAACTTCTACTTTGTGTTGCAAAATTTTATTCAAGCCTTATAGTACAGCCTCATTCTTCTTGAAAGTGATTTTCTCTATCACTGGAGCTTCTTCTTCTCCCCCTACACTTTGGGTTTCTGATGCCATAGACTGTTCAGGTGGTGGAGGGGCTATCACAGGAATGTAAATTATTTGTTGAGTCAAATCTTCCACTATTTTATCTAATGACCTTTCTTTCATGATGTGCAACTCTCTATCTCTAACAACTGCACTGTAATCTTTAAACAAATTCTCATATTTATCTGAGAGCTGCTTTGATTTGTATTCATTTAATCTTACAAAATGGTTGAGCACTTGATAAATCTCAAGGTCACCAGTGTTGTGTATTGACATCATGATTAGGGTTATAAGTAGCATTAAGGTTATAAATATAATTATAGTTATCGTATGATTTGAATTATCTATTGATAATTATTATTAAGGCCCTAATGTTACCCCATATTGAATCCTAACCCTAATGATAACCCTAATTAAACTCTCATGTTAAACAAACCCTAATTAATCCTAACCTTAAGAATTACCTTAAAAACCTATACCTAAAGTAGCTTTAATGCTAAGATAATTCTAATCCTAAGCTAATTCTAACCGTACCCCGAATCCTAGTTCTAACCACAACCCTAATTATTACTTTAAAAAATATATAATCTTAATTTTAACCATAATTATAGAATTAGGATTATTCTCAATGTTACAATTTTCTCTTATTTTTTCTATTTATAATTTTGATTGTATCTTATCTTCAATATATTTTTATTCATAATAAATATTTACCATGCAATAGATTAATGATAACATGCATTATGATGATAGTAAAATAACTTTTCTATTTGTTTTTATATACTATTCATTGTGTCATGTATTACATATGATATAGTTCATGTTCATGAGGAGTTCATATTAAATTATATTCATGTTCCTTACATGATCTTGTGAGGAGTGTAGTGATAATGATTTATGTAAGTTACCTTCTATTATTAAAGTGTTATTGTTTAGGATGATAGTTCCCTTGAATATTATGTAGGTTTTATTATTATTCTCTACTATCATACATTATACAATAATAATAGATAACTAATGTATCCTTTCTTTTACTCTTAAATTCCTTCATCTCTTAATATTTGATAAATATTATTGAAGAAGCCAAATGCTAAGGCTAAATATTTGACAAAATGCATTGGCAGCTATATATTTTAATGTAGTTTGTTCTATACTTCATTTATAAATTTATAAATAAATCAAAGAAAAATTGCAATACATTAAAAATTATGAAACTACATTTTTGTAGATAAAGAAGATAAATTTTTAGTTTGCTTAAAATTTTATGCATGGATGGTCCAATGCTACAATTATCAATAATTAAATATACAATGACATGCTATTAATTTTTTTTTGTATCTTATATTTTAGATACCTAATCATTATCTATTTAAATTCTTAATTAGATGAATAAGTAATATTTTTATTAATAATCATAAATTTTGGATTTGATAAAATGATTGGGGCATACAAGGAATAACAAGATGAAATTATTATTTCATTTACCAATGATTTAATGGAATAAAAGAATCTTTCAATCTGTTTCTAAAAAAAATCAAATTGTAAATGAACTATTACCACTTTCTAATTATTTAAAAAAATTAATTTATAGAAACTGCCTTCTTAAAATATTACAAAATAAAAAATACATCATAATATGAAAATTATCATTTTTCAAATATATTAATAGAAACTTTCCTCCAAAATTTTATAAATAAAGTTACATTAAATTATTATTTCATTTCCCAACTATTTAATGGGATAAAAGAATCTTTCATTCTCTTTCTACGAAAAAATAAATCACATTGTAAATGAACTATTACCACTTTCTTATTGTTTTATTAAATAAGAAACTTGTATTTTTAAAATTTTATGAAACAAAAAATCACATCCTATAATGAAAATTATCACTTTCTCAAACATATTAAAAGGAATTTTCCTTTTTATTTTATAACAAAAATTGCATTCTACTAAAGAAAGAAAATTTATTATAAATCACATCTTATTATGAAAATCTATTTCTAATTAATTTTACAAAAATTATCTTTGTTCTTTTTAAAATGCCATCTTTCTAAAAGGGCTAGGACCTATTTCTTTCAAAAACTAGTCTTTCTAATTTTAAAATAAATATTTCCATTTCAAATCCTTCAAAAATTAGGTTTCTTGTTTTATTATATTTCTTGTTTTTATTATGAAGATATGTTTCTATCATTTTAAATTGATAAGTCTAATTAAAAGATATATTTTTTTAAATTGATAAAATGTTTCATTTTTCTTAAATTAATAAATCTAATCATTAATCTAATAACCTAACGATAATAACCATAAGCATTCCAATAAGAAAAAATAAATCTTTAACTTCTATTATAATTGAAATCAAGTTTGTTAATTATTGAGACTTTTAAGAAAATTGAATGAAATAAAATTACTTTCATATGCATATTACAAAATGTAAAATGATATCAATATTCAATATTACAGTAAACTTCTAAAATTCCAATATGCAGGAAGAGGGAAAACAAATGTGAATTAGATTTTTCAAATGAAAAGTTATTTTTGCACCATTAAAACATAAAAATTATAATCATAGAAATTATAATGAGAATGACATAATCTGTGTTATCTATAGAGATTATGCAATGTTCCCTCAAAGAAAAAAAAAGAAACATGTTCGTTCAACCATAACATATATTATAATAAATAAATTGCATATAATATTTAAAAACATATTACCTTAAATTTCCCAAGGAAGCTTTGAATATGATGAATTTGCGAGCGTTGTCAGGACGACGTCATTACCTTGCCATATGTGACTTTGGCGCATGATTGCAATGCATATCTTTCCTCATCGCGCATAGACGACCACCATCAGATCCTCGCACACGCATCTCGAGGCATGGAACACACGAAACATTGCATACTGTCAAAATTAATGTTATCCAGAAAAGCTACCAGTACAAGGTCATTCTCTTCTTAAACTTGTTTTTATATATAAGTTATATGGCTAGGTTTTACTTGTTCGGATTCATGTAACCGTGTGATTTATGCAGATTGTAGAAACCTAATAAAAGGGGCAGACAAAAACAGTGACACGGTGTTACATTTGGCTGTGAGAAAAAAATGCTTTATTCATGAAGCCAAATGCACCAAAATAAAATAATCAAACTCTCCTAAATTTCTCACCAAGAGGTGTGAGGGTTGCTTCTCTGCGATAATTTTGTAAAGTATTCATTTGCATCTTTTATCAACACTTCCAATCGGTGGAAGCAGAGAAGAACTACAGAAAGCTGTTGGATTTTATCATCTTCTTCAAAAGATTTCAAGCAGTTCCCGCACAAAAATATTAACATGGAGCTCAAGGATATTCATTCCTATTTCTCTCTTCGCGCCTCTTATTCCTCAACGCACGACAACCCGCTGAATAAACCACATCCAAAAGGACGTCCACCACAATATTGATTATAGAAATCTTATGCCAGTCGAGCTTCAACTTTGCCAGCACACCTGCCTTGCATGAATCACAGTTGTAGTACAGTTGATCCTGCACATTACTCCATCTGCTACAATCCATTGACATGGTCTACATGCATCTTGAGGCACGGAACACACGAAACATTTCCATATCCAGAGCGCTCACCCCATCATTGTCTTTCGATGTAACCATCTTGTCCATCCTTTCACTGAAATCTTGACTCTGCTCTATATCGCTGTCACCTTCCCCTGCAATCAGCACATCGACAATACCTTCATTCTTCCTCTCAACTGCATAGTGGATGGGGAGGCGGCCTCTATTGTCTCGAACATCTGGCCTTCCCCCATTTTCAACAATCATTCGACAAATGCTTGTGTCAGAATAATATACATGGCACGCCCAATGAAGAGCACTCATTCCTTTTTCGTTTGGTACATTGGCGAACTGCTCTTTTGAATCACATTTGTGAATCGGATTTCATAGGCAACAGGTGCGAATTCCGAAATATAAATCGACAGAGAGTCTCATCGGACTTAGTAGCCATGAATAGCTAAATCCGAAATAACATTATGATGATGGAAATTGTTAATTCAGAGGAAAAGATACATGACACGTGGACATTATGCAGGAAGCTTTCCCATTAAAAACCCACACCAAGAAATCAATATAACCCATTTTGTTAGGCCTTTTTTCTGTCATAGCCAAAAAAATTTTAAAATGGCTTCTTCCCTGCAAATGTTTCATGGTTAAGCTCCTGCCCTGTGTTTTTCGTGTTGTCACCTTGCTTCAGTCCAAATTGCACGTGCTGAGTCATAAAACCCAAGAAGATATTTAAGCTTTAAAGTTTGCAGGAAACAATTTTAGAATCTGCCATAGTGTCGAAAACCCACAGTATTTTTGAAAATCCACAATGTTTTCAACCTTTTTGGCCTTCATGAAAACCCTCGATGTTTTAGGCTTCCGTGCTACCTTTTGGTTTGTCAGAAATCCTGTGTGTTTTCGATCATTCACCATTGTGAAAACTTTGTGTGTTTTCGATCTTTTACCGAAAATCCTATGTGTTTTCGACCTTGCATTTCTTCTTTTCTGCCTGCACTCCTTCTTCATCATTTTTAAGTGTGCGAGTGCAATCGTTGGTGGGCCCAGATTCTTCAAGCAACAAAGGGAGGAGATCGATGGTCGGCGTGTGATCGCATGGAATAGTCTCCCCCCATGCGATCATGTGCCTGCCGTTGATTTTGTTTGTTTCAAGCAGGTGGGCCCAATGTCAGAGGGGAGGCAAAGGTATGTGTTCTGATTGGTTGTTGCATGATCACATGTCAGAGTTTTTTGACATGCGACCATGCGACCGGTTACCCTTTTATGCTGTGGCCCATCGGCGATGCAGTTTGGTGGTCCCGCTGGTGGTGATGTGGCAGCCTGGGGTTAGCTGTCGCATGATTGTATGTCAGAGTTTTCTGACATGCGATCATGTGACCGCTTGCCATGTGTCCCTGGGACCTGGTGGCAGGTGGTGATGGGGTGTTTTCCAGATGCTGAGGTGGTAGTGTTCCATTGGCCAGTGGGTGGTGATGTGGCGGTCTTATGGCCTTGTCGCATGATCGCAAGGGCCATTCCCAAGCTATGCGATCATGCCACAACGGTCTGATGTCGCGGTTGCGGAGTTGTATGGTGGGACCTGTCTGCTCGGTGGCACCGATGTGTAAATTTTCAGTTGGTAGAGCCAAATAGTGATGTGGAATTACAATGGGACCTGACATCCATATAGAATCAACGGTTGGCATGAAAGCTTATGAAGTGTGACAGATCTATGAGATTATGAGATGGCCTTGGATTTTCCTACATGGGCCTGGTTGAATTTCTTGGTGTTTTTGGCGGTGTGGAAAAAATATTTGGCGGCCCGACAAAATCTTCTTCCTGTCGCTTGTTCACATGATGTTTTAGCGGCAGCACTATTATTTCCACGAATTGGCGAAATGTCTTTAGTCGCCAGTTCGCCAAATGACTTAAGGGGTTATTTTGACATGTGCAGTCGTGTGTTCACTGAATCTAACTGGGGTTTAGACTTTCATTCCGCGACTGGGATTTTCCTTTGTCGTGTGTTCACTGAAAGTAACCCGAGGTGCCTGGATGAGTTAAAGTCATGAACCTAGGAAGATAGGAGGATCTGACGGCAGGGACTTAATGTTGGTCTCAGTTTGATTTGTGGATCGTCGATGCGCTGTTAGATTCTCGACGGTGACATGACAACCGGCAGGGTGCATGTTAGTGGCTTGTCACATGTTCGCATGAGCTAGTTTTCTAGCTTGCGAACATGAGACAAACCCTTTTGTGGCAGCAGCAGCGTCGGCGGTTATGAGGAAGGAAATGGGAAATAGCATGTCGCATGTTCGCATAGCCCATTTTTGGGCTATGCGATCATGAGACAACTGTTTGGCATCGCCGTTGCGGAGTTAGCCCGAGGTGTTTGGATAGTTTAAAGACTGAAGCCTACGAATTGCATGGTGACCGTTGCAGTTTGAGTTTGAATTTTTGAGAGTTTCTAGCGACAGAGGGTACCATTTTTATGGAATTCAATGCAGAAATGACCCTATTTGGTGAGGAGCGATTGGTTTGCTATTTCTAGTGTGCTCTAGGGTGTGAGATGATTGCAAAAGAGGAGTGTCTTGCCGTAGGGGAATAAATGAAATGTACCAAAAGTAGTTGCAGGGTCACTTCCAGTTTGAATTTTGTAGATTTGTTATTGATCTTCAGTGCCTTTTAGAGATTCTTTCATGATTGAAGATCAAGTGTTAATTTCTTGCAGGCTTCAGTGTTTTTCCCTCCGAATTATGGTAAATTGTTTTGAATTTTGACTTGATTGGTTGGGTGGTTGAAGTCTTAACCCTGGTTACCCGTAGCTTGTTGCATCCTACTCTTTGGGATTCCAAGGTAACCAGTGGTATAAATTGCAAAAATTTTGACTTTGTAAGGGTTCCAGCTTCGAAGTTTTGAGTTTTCCTAGTCCTAGATCCGAGATTGTAACACTTTTGCATTCGGTATTCTGTTGATGATAGAGAAAAAGTTGCAGGTCTAAGCTATAATTTGCAAGCTTGACTCCTCTGGTTTGATTGTTTACACTTAAGAATTCTTCATACTTAATACAAGTACAGGACTCTTATCTCTCCTTTGTGTCAACTTAGGTGGATTTTGAACTTTCTAGTTCTATGCATATTGTTTTATGTATATGTATCCATTCTTGAGTTCTAATCCAGGATTAGATGAAATGATGCTTTAGATGGGACATAGATCTATCTTATTGTCTATGTAAGGATATCTCATAAGTAGTAAAGGGGATTGTAGGTGTTTTTATGGCTTGGAATCTCAGCTATTGTCTGGTGTGTGTAGCATTCATGTTCTAGGAGATCTTGCCCAATGGATGAGGCACTGGCCTAAATGATTATCTCTTCATCAACAAATACTTATTGTTGTTGTTATGATCCCAAAAGCATAAGTTAAGAAGCACCCTTTTAAGTTTTGAGTATTTGGTTGTATGTGGTTCTACCCATAGCAATGGAGAGTCAATGAGTGTGTGGTTAACACTTAATACTTTCTTGCTATTCTATTATCTGTTATTCAAACCTAATTCTTGGTGTATGAAGCATATTTTATACTAGGTTAGGTGCACTCGCCTTGGTTTTGCAGAGCCAGAAGCAGAAGAGGGCATATTAAGTCCCTATAGTTGGTCCAGTTACCCTAAGACCTCATTACATTTTGAAGTTAACCATTCCTAAAATCCATCTGAGGGTATATTGTCAGCCTGTTAGAGCATAAGCATCATTTTGGACACCAACACATTCCTTCCCCGCCTTTTACATACCATTTTCTACCTTCGGCTCTGGTGAAAAGTGCATTTCTCTTTTGTTTCTTATTTTCTTTTCCTATTTTTGTTGACTGAAAATCCCCTGTGATTTGCATGCAGATCAGAGAAGAGAGCGAGCGGTAAGTGAGTAATCATGTCTTCTTCAAAGAATGGAAGCACTTCTTCAGCCAAATTTGTGTCCAAGTCCGCACCAGTTCTAGATAAAAGCAATGGCAATGCAATAGAGTCGAAACCTAGCTCCAGGGAAAGGCCTGTGAGCAAGTATCATGATCTCTTATAGCACGGAGTAAAGCCCTAGGCATCTGGTGTGAAAGAGTTCTACAATGGTCTTGTACAGGCTCGCATAGATGTTGACAGATAGATGGACACCATGGATGCCAAACATGCTTGCTGAATTATTTGTATTCACTTGCAGTCACCAATTTTATCAAATAATTTTCTATCCTATCCTAGTTTTGTTGTGTTAGGTTGCTTAAGTACCGGCACTTGTAACCCCATCTCTTTTGTAGGGTGATTTAAATACAACATTGGGGCTTTGTTTTCTATGGCATAATGTAAATGATTTGAATTTTTTAGTTTCCTTCTTTTTCTTTAATATCAATGTCTTTGTTTACTATTATGGTTTAGCGTTAAAGATCATGTTGTTAAACATCTCTCAGCGGAACTCTACACCAAGGATGTCCATTTTCTCATGGAGCTAATATAGGTAGCTTTTTGGGTGATATAATTCAAATTGTTTCTATTTTTAATTGACATTACCATTTTTTTGTCTGGAAAAATAAGGTTTTTTTGTCAAGGATTCAACAGACTGCTCACATGCAGAGGACTCATGTGATGACCAGGTATGCATTCCATTATCAGATGGCTATATCTTTTCATTTCTATCTCTTGACAATAATACCATTTTCAAAGCACAGAGAGGAAAAAAAAGAGATGTAAGTGCCGGACAGGACGGAAAAGAGGAGGCCTGTGACACGACGAGTAGGTGTCTCATAAACCCAACTGTCTTAACCAGGGTTAACTTCACCCTGGGATTTGAGCCCAGCAATGCAACACAGACAAAAAGAAAACAAAGTTGGAAAGATCAGACTGTAAAAAGATTTTGAATCATCCGCCACCTGTCCTACCTTTTGGATAACAGAGCAAGAGACAGCCTTGGATCACCTTAACCTAGCTGGATCCTTCGGCGTAATAAAGTTATGTAAATATTAAAAGTTGTTGAGAAACAACTTAATATTATAGTGTGTGTAATTGTATGTGAGAATAACTATGTGAGTTGTCAATACAACTCACGTAGAGTATTTAAAGGAATTTGAGTTGTTAAAACAACTTATTATATTTAAGGGAGTCATTCTAATTAGGCTCATGAATAATAAGATCTAAGAATCCTATTTATGTGAATGTAATACAAATTATGAAAGATGAAAAGAACAAAACATTATTTTCTATATTATTCTTCTTCTTCCTTTGTCCCATATTTTCTTAGATTAAGATATCATGAAAATCATTATATAACTTAAGAAACTAAATCAATATATAAATAAATAAATACTCCCTAGCTTACGATCTTATATTTATAAACCATTTAAAAAAAAGTTTGAACATACTTTGATTAAGCAAAGTCTTCATAGCAATTTAATCCCTATCGATCTCTATATCTAAGATACTTTGCAAACCCCAAATACTTCATGTCAAAGGCTCTAGAACCTTGAGTTTTGAGTTCCATAATCATATCTTAATAATCTCTCATTATCCCAGATAAAAAAATAATCTCCCATTAACACCATGTCATTAGTGTACAAGACAATGATTAGTGATAAATTAACTAATTTTACATATAAACAATGATCATAATCACTCTTACCAAATAGTATAATTTTGAAGATTACATGTCTATTTAAAGGATGGTTGGGCAGCTTCGTCACTAGTATAACCTTCCATGTATTCTATTTTTGCCTTTTTAAATAAAATTCATTTAGTAGCCCTCACTACTTTAAAAATAAAATAAAATATGTTGCAATGATTGTTCATTATACTGTATTTACAGTGCATTTTTTTTTAAAATTATGGTTTACACTATATTTCTTAGTTTGCAATTTCCCCAGTTCCTTCTTTCTTCTTGTGGTGGTCTCTCACAAGAATGGAACTTTGGAAATTTCACCCATCAACAAAGAGGGTTACTTTGCCGATTTCACTTCGTGAGTACCCTGAGATGGGTGAGTTCTCTCTGTACATGTTCAGTAAGATTTTAAACCTCACATGGCCCAAAATTGAGAAGGCAATCTACTGCATTGTAGGTTTTTCCAAGACTTCTTTACCCTATTTAGGTTGCTAGTATGTTTCTGTCAAATCCCATGAATTTGTTACAATCCGGTGGGCATGTGGTGCAACTTGTTATCAATTATGTGCATTCTTTGTTTTACATTGCTAGACTACCATTCAAAGATATGATTTACATAGAGGAAAAGCCCTTGTTGGTTTATTCAAGCGAAAGGGTTTTCTTAAAAGTTCAAGGTTCTGTGTGTATTCAACATTCAAGGAGTTTAAATGCAAGAGATAAATAAGATTATAATCCTTTAACCTTAAGATTTTAATTCAAGTTCCAAAATCTGTCATAGTATGTGAAAATAGGTTTTTGTATAGATGTATCCCACCATTGTGACATTAAGATTGGGGTAAGGTGTAGCTGTTGTAGTACTTCATATTATATAATCTAATATAATTTGTACTCTCCTGGATTCTTTTTGTTTTAGATGGGATATTATAGAGACTTTGTAAGGTGTAGTAGATTTCTTTTTTAATTTTCTTTTACTTCTGTTCACACAAAATGGTATCATTTGTAAAATAAAAATTGACATGTTTTCATATAATTTTTTTACAGTTTTATAGCATTATGGAAGTCTATTATGAAGATCATTTAAGTAAAAATTTGTCATGATATGTGAAAATAGATTTCTATATAGATGCGTAAGATGCGTAAGGGTAACCCAACATTTTGACATTTAGATTGGTGTTAGGTATAGTAGTAATACTTCATATAATATAATTTCATACAAAGTGCCTTTTGAAAAAAATAAATAAAATAAAACTCAACAAAGATTATTTTCATTAGGTTTAATGAATTTTTATATACTAGAACGTTGCAAATTTATCAAATTGTGTCCTAAGGTATTATAAACAAGAGCTGCAGGGCAGCTAAGTTCCTGCCAAAGATGGAAGAACCATTTAAGTTTTGTTTTGGTTTTGTCTAATTTGTTTTTCAACAAAGAAAGGAAATAAAACCAATCAATTTCAGTAGACCAGCCGGATTGGGAAGGTCCACCATTTTATTTCAACACTAGCCAAGTCATTATTTGAAAATGACAAAAAAATCATTGCTTAAATGCGAAGTTTACAAACTAGTCAGGCTTGAATGCAAATTTAAAGTTTACAATACTGTTCAGAATGCACCGATGAGTTTTGTGGCATAATACTTGATAGGAATTTTGTCCTAGAAAACTAATTTCCTCCTTTAATTGCTGCTCTAAATTCATTTTCTTTCTTTGCAATTTATTCATTCAGCCTTCTCTCAGATTTAAAAGGCGCATCTTGAGATTTTTTTCCCTCTTAGAAAATAGAATTTCTTTATTTTCTTAAGGTTGCAATATCATTAATGAGGAGATTCTTAAGGCCCAACTTGGATATCTTACCATAATTGTTAAGATGAATAACAAGTTGTTTGTTGGAAAATTGTCTCAGTTTGCAGGAAGTGAAGGTCTATCACTAATTTTGTCTTCTCATTAGCAATTCAGATACATTTTTTGCCACGCTCCCAATCATAGAATCGCAAGATCGCATTATCACCTACGACAAAAGTAATAGTAATAAACAAACAAGTCCTAATTTATAAAACATTTGTATGCAAATCTATGCTTAGTAAACCTGTAGAGACAAATACATTATCCTTGTTTATGTCCATATCATAAATGGATAAATATGAAATCATAGAAAACTCGGGGAAAGCTTAAACAAATTTTATAATAAATAACATGTCAGCATTTAATTTAAAATGTGTCTGTGTTCTTAAAACTCTTGTTTAAATGTGCTTTGTTTGATCAAATAGTTGCTACCGCTCCACACAAAAGAAATCCTTATCGGACAAGTCAAATGCCACCCCTGGAAAATGCAGAGTACACATATAATTCAAAGCCTAAATAAAAATCACTATACAATGTCGACTAAACTAAAGATCATTACATGGCCAACAACAAAATGCAAAATTTTTACCCGAGACTGATAAATAAATCATTGGGATGACATGGACTGTCTCACTACATTAAACTGATTAATTTACTTATTTTTTATTTTTTTGTGATTGATCCTTATTTTGACTAGGATTTCAAATTTTTTGATTAAAAAAAAAACTATTAATCAAGAGTTTGAGACCATAAACAGAGGAACTTAAACATACAGCAGAGAATGATTGAAAATTAGGCCCATTGATCACCAAATAAAAAACAATTAGAGACATAGACAACTTCTAGTAGGAAAGAACCAGAGCTAATCTAGAAATCAGTCCAGAGAGATGACACTGAGGTCCCCGGTAATTGCTCAACCATCCTCATCCATAGAAAACCTAGCAGTTTGAAAAAGAAATATAATCTCCCTTTTTGCTTGTTTATCACACTCCTGGTCCAGTTGACGGGAATGAACATTAATTGGACATCGTACAAAAAAGAGGTCATATTTGAGGGAGGAGGAGCACTCCATTATTCATCATGACATTTTGACTGCAATTTAATGCCTTTGTCAACACCTAAAAAAGAACCTGTCTCCCAAGATGAAGCCATTGAAAGGAACCCATGCTAACTCAGCCTAAAATAGGAAGCAGATGTCTAGGATGAACTAATACATCTTCTAGGTGAACATCTGACCCACCCCAAATTTTAGACAGAGCCTTGACTAGATGCATGTACTTCGTAAACTCAACCAAATTAGACATAAATATTGAAGAAATGCCAGAGTCTACTCTATGTCAAGTTTTTCTCCCAAATAATTTGACCTTGACAAATGAACGAGTAAAATTTAAAAAATTAAAATTTTCGAACTAGACACTGTTACCCCTACTTAGAAGCAATATTCTGCTTCTACAATTTTTTCCGATCAAACTGGTAAAATGACTAAGAATGGCAGAGGTGGAACATGAGTGTAATGCGTCACCTCCAAGAAGCCTTTGTTTAAAGTTGCCAATCTCAAAACAACCCCAAAAATAAAAGTGAATTTGAAAATTTGTACAAGCAGAGAACACTCCAAGAAACCTTCGTTCAGAACTGCAGATGCCAAAATGACCCAGTAAACCAAGTTTGGCAATTTCAGTGCTTTGTGCAAGCAACCTAAATGTGTTTCCTCTCGAAAATATAAGAAATGCCAAGGCAAATGGATCTAATAACATTGTGTGAGATCATTGTAGTGATTTTAGTGCATAAACATCCATAGGCAACTTTTTGACAGTGGAATGGAGGTTAAATTGCTCTCTAGAGCAGAAGCTTTTTGCCCCAAGTGATTTTTCTAGAGCAAACTGTTCGTGATCTGTTTTGTGTGTGTGTGTGTTTTATTTACTTTTTCATGTGTATAGACTTCAGTATTTCTTTGATTTTCTTCAGTCATTGTGTATGTCAATCATTGTTAATGGTTAAGAATTCTTGTTGAGGGTTTCTCAAGTCTTCTTCACATTGAGATCCCTTTACTTATAGCATAGTAAGGAATATCCTAACTATCTTATGCACATCAACAACACTATATACTATAATCTGATGAGAGGATTGCCAATTTTGTGGACACTAATGATTCAAATGCAGGCGACCTTCTACTGCATGCTATTCAACATGATCAGAAATATAAAATCAAATATGGAAGCATTGCAAAGTCCATCAGTTTTTTTTCTAGAATACATTTCACATAACCCTGAAATTATAAGTCATACCAGATTCCAAAGGATAGTGAAACAAATATGCATCCCAAATCTAATCAAAATTGAGCTACTACCTAACACCCACGATTAGGGTTTGGGATTAGAAAAATATTACAAATCAAAATCTGAATTTGGTCGTTGCAAGAGGAAATTAATTAAATACGTATGCACTGAAGCTTTACCTAATTTGAGATATTGCAAAATCCCACATTTAGATTTTCCATTAAGCCAAGATTGAAAGGTCAGTTTTATTCCTTAATTTCTTAACCAACACAATGAACAAATGAACTTCAGATTTCACGCTTTAGCCATCTGTTCTATTGATCGATGCCTACAGCGCTCTTCTCTCCCGCATAGACAGAAAGCGTGACCTGAGTACACAGTCTCCAAATCCGCCAACGATTTCGCTGTTTCACAGGAAATGGAAGCTATGTACATTTCTATCTATGAGGAGGTGGTCAAGACTTAGGATAGAAGAATGGTGGAAAGGCAGATGAAAGAGTTTGTTCTTGTAAAATAGAGGCGATCCCCAAATAGAAAGAAGAAACCAGCACCAGCACCAGACATTCAATGGTGGAGAGCATAGTTTGGGTTGGGAGTCTTTCGACTATATTCAATTTGACTACACGTTTCTCTCGTTGGAAAATACAGCTGTGTATATTATTTCCTTCCACATACCCATCACATGCAGAACCCACCTTGTAAACAAAAAAATAAAATAATTCTATGGGGCCATTGTACCCAAGGGAAAAAAATACACGTATCTATGTAACTGCATGTCTGAAGCCTGACAATCTGTCATGGAAAGAGACTTGGAGATGTGTGCGTTCTTTTGTATCGGGTAATGGTGGAGGCCTCTGTAGCCGCTTGCAATGCCAATCAGTTGCAGACAACAAAACATGTCAGCTGTTAATGCCATCTGTGAAAACAGTAACCCCGCACCTTTTGCAAAAACAGTAGCCCCAACACTTTGATATTCACTCCCTTTTCCAAAAAAAAATGCCAACTGTTAAGGTCATCTGCAAAAACGGCAACCCCAACACCTTCTGCAACATCGGTAGCCTCAACACTTTGATATTCGCTCGTTCTCTTGCATAGAAATTTATGAGGCCTTCGTTTTGGCCGAAGGAAATGTTGCCAGCGACTATTTTACATAGGCAGCAGCTAAAGCTCGATCATCTTTCCTTAAGAAACATTGAAGATAAACTTAGGAAAAGAAAAATAAAGCAATGTCATTGGTTGTGAAGGGAATGATTAATCACGGTTTACGGTTTTAGCCTCCGCAATAGTTCTCTGCCATGGCAGGAACTAATAAAAGGCAAGTCTTCACATGTTTAACGGCTTGCCATGTCAATTAAAATCAACTATCTTTGTGCCTGTTGCTTATTTTGAGCTAGTTTTTTTTCGCTCATACTTTGTAATTTTCCCCTCCTTTCATTAATATTTCTTCAGTGGCTTTGCCACTTTCAACTTTCACTAAAACCCATTAATTCCAAACATTTTGTGAACGTGGATGTTGATAACATACTTCTAGTGATTGTTTTGATCTTCGTCATCTGATCAACACAAAAACTCAAGTTAAGTCAAAGATCTACCTACCAAGTCAATAAGGCATCATTCCAAATGGAAAACTAAGGTCCACCTATTGTCAAAATCTTATAGTTCTACACATTATTTCACATGATATTCCACCGACTCATGTTACACATTTTAAACTAGTTGATAATGAGCTAAGCATTGTAGATGCTATTTTACAATGGTAGAAAAAATGTGTTGGGTTTGTCTCCTCATGATGCAGATTATGTTAATTTAGTTGATGAAGAATGTAGCATCATATATATTATTAATACTTGTAATAACAAGTAAAAACCACTAAAAAATTTTGTATAGAATTCAATTTCTACAAAGTAGGTTTATGCACTCATTTTATGGTCTTGATAGGAGCAATGTCTTTATGTATAATGACATCTTTATATACAAGTTCATTTATGTTGTTTTTTTTGGTTCTTTCATAGCTCTCTCCTCATTTCAGTAAATGAATTTCAAGATTAAAACTTTGAATTCTTCAAACATAGTCCTTAGATATTTCTCACTATTGTTTAAGGATTTTTCAATGTAACATATAAAAAATTATAACATGTTATTCTTAATATTATAGCATTGTAATATATAAAAAATTGTAACATGTTGTTATTAATAATATAGCATTTTAACAAACAAAATACAACAACATCTAAATTTATTTTATTCTTTGATGAATATGTAGCAAGATCATGGTGTTCCTTTAATTTTATACAAAATTTTCCAACCATACAAAGTAAACCAGTATGGTCAAGTGGTTCAAATTTATATTCAACATATGATTCAATGTACTCCAATTTTAATTTAAAAGAGTGATAAAGATAAAATTTGACGTAAATTATTTTACAAAATCCATCATTCAAAAGTAATGAATTTTTAATTCTTTGTGAAAATAATTTCAAGCTTCTTATAAGTAGATTTCTTGATTTTTGAATGTTTTAAAATTACAAAAGAGTTTAAGTGGTTGAGCTTAATTGATTAAAACATTAGATTTTTAATATAGAAATCCAAATTCAAATCTCAAAAAGTAATCATATAGAATCTTGAGTCATGATCTTGATTTTCCAAGATTAACTTATAATATGAATTTCTAAATAAATAAATTTCTATATTGTGACTTCATCTTTCAAATTCAACAATTGAATACAACAAATTAAACAGAAGAATTTTTAATAATTTATCATTATTATAATAAAGTAGGTCATGTTAATGCTGCCTAAGCCACAAGAAATACTATTTTTTTTTCCCAACAATACTATTTATCCTTATTGTAATAAAAGGTCATGTTTTCAATGTGGAAACGGAGAGTGAGATAGTAGTTATATCCTTTGTAATATGTGCAAACTACAACACCATGACAAGTAGCCAGCTTGCTCACACAAATATTCATTGTTCCAGATAAAACATGACAGTCGAACTCCATTTTCAATGTTGCAGTACTATCCCATTAAAACAACAAAAAGAACAAAGTGAATGCTTGTATTCATATTTATTAATCTCTTCATTGTCAAGCAGATATTGAAATCAAACATCGAGATGGAAAACATGTAGATTTAAGATTATAATTAACAGGAAAAAAATCATGGAGCAAAATAGCATAGATGCTTTATTCATATTTTGGTTCCATTCAACAAATTTATCAGCAGCCACCGCGCAATGCCAGCACAAGGTGGAGAACAGAGCCGCCCTCAATGCCATAATGTTCGAGTTTCTCGTCATCACGCATTTGTCTCCCCGCACATATGAGCCTGCTGGACAATATTCACCATAGAGATCAAGTATAGTATTTTGTTGCTATGTCTTACCTCTTTCCATTCCCTAAAAATCATGAAATTGAAACTCCTAAGGAAACTACAATTATCTCAACAAAACTTTGAATAACTTCCTACCTTTGCTGTAGAGGTGGTATTCCCTCCTTTTCCTCAACCAGCTCTTTGATCCGCTCGACGGTATCAGTGGGTTCGACATTAAGCTCTACCTCTTTTCCAGTAAGGGTTTTCACCTTGATGGAAAGGCCTCCCCTTAACCCCAATACCAGACTTAGAGTTGATTCCTTCTGGATATTGTAATCCGCAAGAGTTCGTCCATCTTCCAACTGTTTCCCATTAAGTATCAACCGCTGATGATCTGTTGGGATACCCGTCACGTCCTGGAACAACAGAGTCAATTGCAGTTCCAATACAAGTAGAGAAATATGCCCAAGAGAGCAATCAACACACAAAATCCATTGCTATAATAAAACACTCATCTCCGATAAGAGATCGGCACAAGGCACACTTTAAAAAACACAGTAAAAAACATATTAATTGTTTAGTGATGACACGGCCCACTTAGTGATGAGGCGGCCCACTTTAAAAAAAACCTATCTCAAAATATTCAAACAATATTATTAGATTTCTATAATTAACTTTTAAATGCATGTAAGTTTCTGGATTTGATTGTTTTTATTTTTTAGCATTAAAAAAAACGTTTCAGAATGATCCATTATCAGAAAGAAAAAGCGCAAAAATTATAATAGCAAAAATGTAAACCCAGCCTATTTTTTTTGCTGCTAAAAAAAAACAGACAATCAAATTCAGAAACAAACATACAATCAAAATGAAGTTTTTATCACTCAAATCCCAATTAATAAAAGAAATTCAGAAAACTTAGTCCTGTACAAATGTTAACACCCACATAGAGTTTTGCCTTGATAATGTCGATGGTATCACTGCTCTCGACTTCAAGGGTGAGTGTTTCTCCTGTCAGGCTCTTCACGAATATCTGCATCTTCGCTTCTTTCTCTAAAATTCCTCAGTGATATATGATCTTTAAACCTCCTTAATAAGATATGAGCTATAAACCTCCTCAATAAATTATGATCGGAGGAACATGAGTATATATAATGTTCAAGAGAAGATAAAGAACTACTATGATAGTAACCAACCAAACTAATTCCTACAACTGAATAGAAGCTTGAGAAAGGTGGTAAAAACGAATTTGATCGGAGGAACAAATATACATGGTTCTATGAAATAACTAATAATTCAACCAGCAGCCAGCAGGTGAAGACGAGGGGGTGTTCGATTTATCGTGCCCCGATATGATTAGAATAAATTTTCAAATAGTAAGTGAAATTTGTATGTTCCTTTCGTTTTTTTATTTAATTTTGTAGTTTATTATAAGAAGATTGTTTCAATTATAAAGAGTAAAATTTTGTGCAAACTCTCATATCGTATTCTACAATACTATATACATACATATATGGGTTCTCTCATGTTCTAAGATACTTTTGTAGCTATGAAGATATTGTCATGATCACAAATTTGTTCTAGCCAAAGTCAAATTTGGTAAACTCATAACTTTTATTCTTTTTGTGGACTAAATATAGATTGACACAATGTAATATTGGGTCCCTTTATTTAAAGAAATTCAATACAATCATTTGAATCATTTTCACATTTCAACCAACATTTTAGTATTATTTGCATTCATATTCTTTAATATGCCCACAAAAATTATTTTCACTTGATACAAGCATTTTAGGAACATATGTATAAATAGAAATTGATGTGGTCAATTATTTGTCCATATTGACCTAGGAAAGCATATCCTCTCGGGATATAGTAGTAGCCCCACAAGGTATTTATAAAATATTGACAATCCATATACATTAAGATTCATAGAAGAAGTTAACAGACATTACACAAAGTGAAGAAAAGCAGTCCATGTGCTACATTGTACAAGCTTGAAGTACAATATAGATCTATAATGATGGATTGTCCCTAGTCCCCTAACTCGTCCTCTCACATATTTTCAATAGAAAATTTTGTTCTAATGCAACTACTAGTTTGTCAATTTTATTATTTTGGATCCCAACGTGTGTGTGTGCATGCATGTTCATTTAATAGAACTAAGTACACTTATTTCCTATTCACTTGTATTAATTATTTATTAGGTTATCGGTCCAAGCTAGTAGTAAAGTTTATTAGTTTACATTAAATATGTTTATATCCATGTATTTTATTAGACTTGCGTAAACTAAACTAAACAAAAATTATTTTACTTTAAATAATTACACTAAAGGAAATATTATTTTACTTCAAACTTTGAGAATTCAATAGATTTCAAACAACATTATCTTGCCTTTAATATTTTGATAAACAATATTTCTAAATCATATATAATTCTGATTTTTTATTGAGATTTAGTTTTTATAGGTTTTTATTTTTATATACTTCTACCTTCACTTAAGGTTTAAGAATGCATATTGATTTATCCTTTATATACTATCATTATGACACTTGTTATGGTTTTATCCCAAGCTAATATTAATGTATTTATTTTAGATGTTCGCATGTTCATATCTCTCATATCATATGATACATCTAACATCAATATATACAAAGGTGATTTTATAGTATGGATCCAAGTGTTTTCTCTATGGAGATTTTGTTCTACCATATTTCTTCTCTTCCATCCTTCATTGATTTGAGTAGTGACTATCTTATACTATTAGAGATGTTTAATTCCCATGTTAACATATTCTATGGTGATCATATTCCTTGTAACAATGATGATCATATAGTAAGAAAT
>BSBK01014192.1:0-31998 GCA_027943335.1 Chamaecyparis obtusa
CCCAGCCTATCATTTTGTTACGTAGTTTTGACAAGCTATTCACATTGGAGTGTGAGCAAGTGGAGTGGCAGGTAGGAGGAGTATTAAGCCTACAAGATAGGCCTATAGATTTCTTTAGTAAAAAGATCAATAAAGCCAAGAAGAAGTACTCTTCTTATGACTTAGAGTTATATGCTCTAGTGCAATGCATTGGAAAGTGAAGACATTTTCTCCTAGCCAAGAAGTTGGTGTTTACAGACAATCAGGCACTTACCTACATCAACACATAATAAAATTGAAGTAATAGGAATCTAAAGTGAATACAATATCTACAAGCCTTTACCTTTACCATCAAGAAAAAAAAGGGACAGTTGAACAAGGTAGACGATGCACTAAGTAGAAGGATGTTGATAGTCCAAGAAGTTGAACTTCAACATATCATCATAGAGAGTTTCAAGGACCTCTATAGAGATGATGAAGAATTTTTTAAGCTTATAAGGTATGTGCTGACTTTCAAAACCATTTTCATGGTTAGTTTGTGGAATATACTCTACAAAGTGGGCTCTTATTTAAGGAAAATCAGTTGTTTGTTCCCAAGGGTTCAATGAAAGAGAATCTCATCCATGAGAAACATAATAGAAGTCTTAGTGGCCATTTTGGCATCAACAAGACTATGGATTTAATACAAAGGTTTTATCATTGGCCCAAGTTGCCAAGAGATGTCATAAAATATGTTGAAAAATGTGTAGTTTATATAAAAGCCATGGGGGGAGCAAGAAATGCAAGTTTGTACCAGCCTTTTCCCATTCCAAATAGACCATGGGAATGTATTAGCATGGATTTTATTGTAGGTCTCCCCAAGACCAAGAAAGGGTTGGATAGTGTGTATGTGGTTGTGGATAGATTCAATAAAATGAGTCATTTTATTTCTAGTAAGACCACCCACGATTCTAGCTACATAGCTCATCTCTTCTTTAAGGAGATTGTAATGATACATGGGATACCCCCTAAGCATTGTATCTAACAAAGATGTCAAGTTTATGAGTCATTTTTGGAAGACTCTATAGAGAAGACTAGGCACAAATTTTGCTTTTGGTTTAGCTAACCATCCTCAAACAGATGGTCAAACTAAAGTGATAAATAAGGTGTTAGGTAAGCTAATTAGGTTCCCAATGAAGGAATATGGACAAATATGGGATATGGCCCTTCCACAAGCTGAGTATGCCAATAATGATAGTGTAAATAAGACCACAAGAAGAAGCCCATTTGAGATAGTATATGGGATGCATCCAAGGGGAGTGTTTGAGATTACAGATCTAGGATATATGGAGTATAGGAGTGGCCATGAAAAGGATTTATCTCAGACCATAAAGGAGATACAAGAGAAAGTGAAGAAGACTATCATAGAGGCAACTCACAAATTGAAAGCTAAAGTGGATATATCAAGAAGAGATGTATAGTTTGAGGTAGGAGACTATGTTATGGTATATCTTATCAAGTCAAGATTGCAAAATGGAATGCCAACTAAGTTGTAGATGAAAAGAGCGGGACCCTGCAAGGTGTTAGCCAAATATGGACACAATATAGATACGGTCGAGCTTTTGGTAGATTTAAGCATTTCACAAGTATTTAATGTATCAAATTTGATCAAATTTAAGGAACCACTATCCAAGATAAATCAAAATTGTAAGGAAATACTGAATGATGTCGATAATATAGTCTTACCTCTCACTGTCAAGCCACAAGATGAAAGGATCTTATAATCTAGGGTGAAGAAGTCAAATAGACACCAGGTATATAGAGAGCATATGGTCCAATGGAAGAATCAACCAGAATCAGAGTCTACATGGGTAGAGGAAAGTAACTTCAAGAAGCTAGGAATTTATTATCTCTTATTTATCCTCATGTTCCTTGACTATTGTGTAGAGGGGGGAGAATGGTGTAGGAGCACCCATGGGTTGCTTAGGACAATCCATCAAGTTTTTTCTTTGAGTGTGTGATAGAGGTAAATTTATTTCTGATTAGATTAAGGTAATGTTTATCATAGAGTGAGTGCAATAGGGTTCTAGTGGGTTGAGTCCTAGGTCCTCTTGGAAGAGGCAATTAGGGGCTAGAAGGTTGTAAAGCTTCCTAATTAGCACTAAAGAAGTGATGATGTCAGTAGGGTCTAGGATATGTTAGAACCATGATTTGACCATGGTTAAGGTCTTAGGTGAGGTTAGATATGACTAAGAGCTCATTTTCTCAAAGTTGTAAAAAGGTTTCTAAAAGATGTAAAAGTCTTTCCCCAGGCGAGCCAAGCTAGGAAAGACCAAGTTGTAGAGATGATAGCTTGCAGAGATGAATAGGTAGAAGCCTAATTAATTTTGGAGATTGAAGATAGGAGTCCTAAAAGAAAAGAAATAGAGGAAAAGGTGGTTCCAATTTGGGAGAAGGTCTATCACATTCCAACTAATGCAGGAGTCAAGAAAGACCATAAAACTTTCAAATTTACTCATTTTGAGTTGGAGTGTTGTATGGAAAGTGGTGACCCCAAGACCCCAAAAATTATTGAGGGGTTCGAAAATTATCCAAGAATCCTAAGAAAAGTTTGTAGGGTTCCTTTGGAAGATGTTATAAACAATGCCTAATTTCTCAGATTAGGAGACCTAATAGGGCTACTAGCAATTAGGCTTTTTTTGGGAAGGATTGAGCAGATCGACTTGATAGATAGACTAGGTGGGACTCCAAATAGCCATATTTATTTATTTTGTTGAAGGATAAATCATTTCCACACATATACAATGTCACATGGAGAACTTGGAGATTGCAAGCCTTTAAGATTTTGTAAGGGCTAGGGATGGGGAAGCTAGTGTGCACCAAGTTTAAGACTTGGTAGGTGGAAAAATTTGTTGGTAGCTAGGTTGGATAGAGGAACCATGGGATATAATTATGTTGGGGATGCTATAGGTGGAAATTGGAGTAATGAAGACACCCTATAAGTCTTTGAGGAGACTAGGAGCATGAATCAGTGATTGATTCATATAACCTCCCTATCAATAATAAAAGGTGGTGATGTGGAAAAAGGTCTTTGCATGTTGTAAGTGACTTTGTTTAAGTGTTACCTCCACTCTAAGGTCATAAGAAGACCATTATGGAGTCACCTCCATGATGGGCATGACTCCATAAGGATTCATTACCATCATGGATGTAACTCCATGATTGGATGCCATCATTGATGCTCGAGCATCTAAGGTCCTTGGCAATCCTATGTCACCAAAAACAAGTTTGAGTTTTTTGTGTTTTTTGGTTCCTTCTTTGACCAACTTGGCTCGATAGTTTCTCAAGTTAATTCTTTAATTGAGTTGGTTAGTTAATTCCCTTGCACTCGATTATCATTTCTCTGGTACTTGGTTATCCTTTCTTACCGAGTTGTTTCTTTTGGTTTTCTATTGAGGCCAACTTGTGCATTTAATTGTGTTTGTGAATTTAATGTTGGAATCGATCATTAGTAGGCATGTGGACCTAGATCTGGTCATTCCTTCTGTTAACGGTGGATCTAAAGGATGACTTGTTTTGGTAGTCTCTTGTATGTTGGAGGACTATTGTAATTCAATTATAATATCTGACCCCAATCGGGAAGGCCTTAAAGACTGGCATATATGAATCTATTTGATGAAATATAAAGGATTTGATCTGCATTCTCTCTCACTTTGTGTGTACTTTCTTATGTGTTTGATCTCTGCAAGGTAGTTTTGGATTAGGGTGTGCCTTTGGCCCCTCATCCCTACCTTCCTTACATTAGGTGGTATTAGAGAAAAGGTGACATTTGGATCTTGATTTGTGAATCTAGGTTTGAGGATTCCTTCTAGTCAAACCCTAGTTGATTTTTTGTGGATTGGTAGATTGCAATCTGGCCTAAAATTGCAACGGGTTTCAAGATGGTTCATGGGAGGTGAGATGTGGATCCAAGATTGGCAGACATGTTGAGGCAACTTACTGCTAGGTTAGAAGCTGTTGAGACAGCCCAACATAGAGGAAGACATCTTGAAGATGTTAGTGATGAATATATTGAGGAAGAATAAGGTGATGTAGAACCTGCACTTGTGATGGATCAGGATGAGGAAAGATTGTTGAAAGATTTGAAAAATCTTAACTCTACACTAAATTTCAATCCTCTTGAGTATATTCTAAATCTAGATTCAGATGAGTTGGTGGATTGGATCATTGAGATGGAAAAGTATTTTAAGTATCAAAATTTCCCTGAGGAAAAGAAGGTAAAAATTGTGAGCACAAAGTTGAAGATTCATTAATCATTATGGTGGGAGCATCTGCAATTGGATAGAAAAAGGAAATGAAAAGACAAAATTAAGGTATGTAATAAGATGGAAAATAAGTGGAAAGGAAAGTTTTTACCATCTAATTATCAAATTAACCTAGTTAAGTGAATGCAAAGTTTGAGGTAGAAAGATAGGTTGGTAAAATATTATACTCAGGAATTCTATAGGTTAGATATCAAATCTGGACATGATGAAGATGAAGTGGAAAGAATTGCTAGGTACTTGAATGGATTGAGAGTTTCCATCAAAGAAGAAATTTGTTTGGTTAACTTGGAAAATATTGACGAAGCTTATTAGTTTGCCTTGAAAGCTAAGGAGAAATTGAACAAAAGACAAGAAAAAAGACAAACAGGAAGAGGTGGTAGATTCCCTAGAGGAAGAGGTAGATCTTATGATGAAAACAGCAGATTTGATTTGGAAGAGATAGATATGGATAAAGGTAAGATTAAGTGGAAATGTTAAACTTCATCTAGAGGAAGAGGCAATAACTACCGAGGTGGTTATAATAGAGGTGGATTATGAGGAAATTGTTACAATTGTGAGAAGGAAAAAGATCATTTGAGTGTACACATGCAAGTAAGAAGGTTGGTTGTAGTAGAAATGGTGCAAGAAGACTCACTGAATGAACCTAAGAAGGAAAAGAAATTGATGGTAAGGAGAGCACTTTGGAGTAAAAGTAATAAAGAAGACACAATAAGGAAATATTTGTTCAAGACTAGATGTAGAGTTTCTCATGAATTTTGGAAGGTAATCATTGATAGTGGAAGCTCAGAGAACTTGGCATCTAAGGAAATGGTTACAAAGTTACAGTTGGAAAGGTTGAAACACCCGAAGCCCTATCAAATTTCATGGATTAAGGATGAGCATACACTCTTGGCAAGTGAAATTTTTTATGTGAATTTGAAGATTGGAAAGTACTATGATAAGGTGTTATGTGATATTATGCCTATGGATTTTTGTCATATTTTGTTGGGTAGACCTTTGCAATATGATGGATATGCTATAGATGATGGGAGATTGCATAAATATACTATTTGGGCTTATGGGAGAACACAAATATTGTTACCTTTGATTTAAGAACTTTATAGTAGTGTTTGTACATATGTGAAAGTTTTATTGATGGAAGGAAGAAATTTTGTTTAGTATTTGAAGAAGAATGATGCATGTTTTTCTGTGATTCCTAACAAACTGAGTAAGAAAATAGAGGATAGCATACCTAAAGAGATTGATAAGATACTCATCGAGTAAAGAGAGATCATTTCTAACAATGTACTTGATGGTTTTCCACTGAAGAGAATAATTGATCATTGCATGGATGTAATCCCCGGAGCTAGTTTACCAAATAAGGCACCACATCGATTAACACCTATCGAGAATCAAGAATTGAACTGAGAGATTCAAGAATTATTGTAGAAAGGTTTGGTTTGAGAAAGTTTGATTCCTTGTGTAGTACCAGTTGTATTGACACCTAAGAAGAATGGAGCATGGTGAATGTGTATGGATTCTAGAGAAATCAACAAGATAACAGTGAAATATAGGTTTCCTATACTGAGAATGGATGACATAATGGATAGTTTGACTAGAGCAAACTATTCTACCAAAATTGATTTGAAAAGTAGATATCATCATATCAGAATCAAGGAAGGTGATGAGTGGAAGGATACTTTTAAGACAATATAAGGTTTGTATGAGTAGTTGGTTATGACTTTTGGTTTAATTAATACACAGGTTTCTTTGATGAGATTGATGAATTAAGTTTTAAAGAAATTATTATGTAAATTTGTGATTGTATACCTAGATTATATTTTGAATTTACTAAGACCACAGAAGAGCATTTGTTGCATGTTAAATAAGTATTGTAGAGATTGAAAGAATAAAAGTTGCTGATAAATTTGAAAAAGTATGTTTTCATGAAAGAGGAGATAGTGTATTTGGGATTTTAGCTGATGGTTTAAAAATTGATTCTGAAAAGGTTGAAACTATTTTGAATTGGCCTACACCTGAGAAGGCTAGTGAGGTAAGATCATTTCATGGGTTAACATGTTCTTACCAAAAGTTCATTAGGAATTTTATTTCAATTTGTAATGCTATGACTGTGACTATGAGAGGAGATTAAAGAGAATTCAAGTGGACACATCAAGCTGATAAAAGTTTTAAGACTCTAAATCAGAAGATTGCTTAGTTACCTATGTTAGCATTGCTTGATTTCAATAATGTATTTCAAGTTGAATGTGATGCAAGTGGTAGTGTAATAGGAGTTGTGTTGAGTCAAGAACCTACCTATTGCTTTCTTTAGTGACAAGTTGAATGATGCAAAAAGGAAATATTCTATGTATGATCAAGAATTTTATGCTATTGTTCAAGCCGTAAAGAAATGGAGACATTATTTGATACCGATTGAATTTGTATTGTATACTAATCATAAGGCTTTATAGTATTTGGGTAGTCAGAATAAGTTGAATCAAAGACGTATGAAATGGGTTGAAAATTTGCAGAGCTATATACATTTGTGATTAAATATAAGAGTGGAGTCACTAACCAAGTTGTTGATGCATTAAGTAGAAGAAGATCTTTGATGACCAAGATGAGAATTGAAGTTCTTGGTTTTTATGATATGAAATTATTGTATGAAACTTATCCTCATTTTTCTGATTCACAGAGAAAGTGAAGAGCACCTATTCAAGATCAACCAAGTACTAAATGGGAAAACTAGTTCATTCAAGAAGGAATGTTGTTTAAAGGTATTCAGTTGTGTATACCAAGAGGATCAATGAGAACTAATTTGATCAAGGAGAAAGATAGTAGTCATTTTGCTAGACATGTTGGTATTGAAAAGACATTGAATATGCTTAAGGAGAAATACTTTTGGCTATAGTTGTTGTTATACACTAAGTTTGCACCCTTGTTTCAAGCTCTCTTGCTCTTCATAACTTAGTATAACATGGGAATCATCTCCAAGTTGTGGGACCTATGCTAACTGAGATGAGACCTCCAAGTTCTAGGCTGGTTCCTCTTAGATAATCACCTTAATTTGCTTCTTGACATGAAAGTAAAAATTAAGTGGAAAAGGGATAGAAGGAATGCTTGAAAGGGAAATAACTTGAAAGAAAACTACCTACTAGGTGATACATCAAAATGATGGTTTGAATCTTAGTATAGAGGATGAAATCAGTGAAAAAACTTTGGTTTAGGAGATCACAACTCACTAAATAGGCTTGCATAAGTATTTCATAGAAGGGTCTGCAACAGAAAGAGGCTATTCAAGGAAAGGGAGAAAAAATTTCACAAACAATAGCATTCCTAAGAAATAGACACAATCTACAACCTACAAATAAACATTCACCTCTACAACTCGGTATAGGAATGATACAAATTGCCAGGGGGTTAAGGTATACCCACAAGAGCATTCAAATCAGATCACCCACAATAATAGATGAAAATTGCAGAAAGAGAGAGGGATCAGGAACCCTAAGATACCACTAAAAACATACATATACTTCAATTCAATAAGAGATGATTTAGACAAGGAAGCATAGGGACAGAAAGGATGTCATAAAATACCTCTACAATATTTGAGTCATTAACAGGAGGTTACAAAATGTAGAAAACTAGAGGATAGAAAAATGTCATAGATAGCCTTCTAAGAAAAGAGACTTGTCTTCTTTACAAAATGTCAAATCTTAGCTCTAAAGCTCCAAAAATACAATATATACATCTCCTATTTTTGCACATAGGTAGGAGTTAAAACCTAACTAGGGTTACAAAGATTTATAATAGAAATAATCAAACCCTAACTCAATCAAATCTTATCACAAATGTATCTTTGGAAATATCTCAACTGATCAGATACTTGTGCGTGCCCATTCCTGTACTACATTTCCTGCAGACAAGCAACCTAGATTCATCTACCTTATTGCAACAAACTCAATGTCATGGTACCTCAAGAAGCAGGAATTGACTAAAGATGGCTTGCCCCAACCTCCTCCTTATCATCTCAACTGTAATCATCCTAAGAACATAAATTCCTTTGCTACCCTACAACCACAGCTTGTTGAATAGAACATTGGCAAAAACCCCTATAGAGATATTAAAATTTGAAAATAATGGCTAACTAGTCATTTTTAAAATGTAACTGTAGATATTCTTTATTTCTTGGCAAATGAATGGCCCAGATCAACTTTACAACAGTCACGAACCTCCTTGAAAAGTCAAAAATCCACATCGGCATGCTACAACCAATGAAAATCTAGCATATTAGCATGTCAGAATGTTTGGACCCACCTTGAGCCTCTCTTCCTTTAAGTCATTCAACGACTACACAACTGAAGACCTTTTCTCACTCATGAAATCTTTCTCTTTACCCTGGGCTCAAAGCTACCACATGTCAACTTTCCATTTTCTCTTATCACCTCATTCAAAAACACCTCAGTGAGCTCTCTAACATAGTCCCACTATAACTTTAGATTCCAATCCAATGGCAGGCACATGATCTCATGACTACCAAATATTCCTTCTGATCATACACCAGCTATTGATCTATTCTAAATAGGGACCCCTCTGACAAATGGACCCACTGTGAACCCCATCAGAACTCAACAACCAATCAAATTCAAGCACATCAGTAAATAAGGATCCACCTAACAAGGTTCTGACATCCAAGTGAAATCAATGATCGTTGCATAATCTCATGACTCTGACATAATTCATGAGAACACACGCCAACCATAGATTTAAAATTTATGTAGCTCTCTGGGCTCTCTTTTGATGAACTTCCAAATCACAACCAACCAGCCAATCAAATCTTAACATGTTAGCTCCAATTGTCAAAGGACCCACCTAGTATTCATTACCTAAGAATAAAGTAAAATTGACAGTCAGTGCATGATCTCATGGTTCTGACAAAAGTCATAAGACAATGCACCAGCCATTGATATTCTGCATTGTCAGAGTAGCTTGCAATGCTGGAACCCTATTCCCACTGACACTTGCCAAATCATTAATATGTGGACCAATGAGAAGCTACCATTTGTGTAGACATGGTAGTGGACCCACCTATTTGAAGAGTTACATCATAAAGGAGAATCAATAGTTGTCTTAAGATCACATACCTCTGACACACTTCATGAGAACATATGCCAACCATTGATTTAAAAGTTATGCAACTCTCTACCAGGCTCACTGACAACTTACAAGTCATCATCCTTCAACCAATAAAAAGCCTCCAAGTCAGACAATGTGGCAATGGACCTACACAAGGTTTGAAGCACTGCACACATTGAAGAATCAACGGTTGTCGCAAGATCACAAGCCTCTGATAGACCCTTCATGAACTTATGATGACCATTGATTTTGCTCGACTAGGACCCCACAAATCTCAACCGCCAGAGAATTTAGAGATTATGCAACTGAAGAAAAGATAACTACTTTGCTAGGTTTCTAGTTGTTACATAGTCACCGTGAAACATTAAGCGACTAAGAGAATCACTATAGTCACTGAGTTGCCGAATCAGAAAAGTAACTGTCGAGAAACATAGAGAACCTGCGACCAGCCAATAGGATTAAAGCACACATGCTAAATTTAGGGACTTAAGTGGATGATAAAGTAACGATGAAATAGAACCTAGCCTAGGGTTACTTAGGGTTTTTTGAGCACAACAACTACTTTTATGAATTTTTGAACTGCAGACCAGGGGATAAAACAAATTGTAGAGACCAGGAAACTAGACATAAATTTTTGAAATTTTTAGGGATGTTTGGCAAGGTAAAAATAGAGACCTTGGAATAGATTTTGGCCAAATTTGTATAGAATAGGAAAATTAGGGTAACATTTTGGCAATTTCTACTGGATGTCAGCCTGCTAGACATGAAAATCCAGTGGCCTTGACATAATTCATTAGGCATGGGGTCATTACTAAGGAACACAAAATTTTGATAGAGAGACAAAAGCTGAACCAGAAAGGCAAACTTGTGCACAGGCACTTCTTGAAAAGCAGGAAACTAACTTAGGAAAATAGGGAAAGAAAACAAGAAACATATTTACAAGAATTATACAAAGAGGGATTAACCTCAAAGGATGGCTTCAAGTGGTAACCATTCACTAAGATTGCCAAGGTAGCTCCTTCACGAGTTGATATCTGAAAAGCATTGGGTCCCTTGCACTCTATTATAACAAATGTTCCACACCAAAATGAATCAAACTTTGTATGTCTGCCAGGTCTAGATCTGAACTCATCTCATTTGAGGACTACATCTCCAACCTTGAAATTTAGGACCCTGGCTCTTTTGTCAAAGCTCTTCTTTTTTTGAATCTGATGAAACTCCATATCTTTCATGGATTTTTCTCTGAGTTCTTCTAACTCCATGAGATGAGCATGCCTGATCTGCAAAGGATCTCTTTCTTCAAATAGGGCATATTGAGTAGCTAAGTCCAAAGCTGGAAATTCAGTTGAAATGGACAACTTAGCCTCTCTGCCATACACTAACACATAAGGAGAATTCTAAATGATTTTCTTTGGGGTAATCCTGTCTAACCACAAGGTAGACTTCCATTTAGTATGCCTCTCTCTTTGGTTATCCTGCAGGGTCTTCTTAATTATCCTAATCAAGTTCTTGTTTGTTGACTCTACTAACCCATTGCCCTGAGGATAATAATTAGAGCTTGTATTCAGATAAATGCCATTTTTGATTGCCCATTCTGAGACATTGAGGCTGGTGAATGCCAATGCATTATCTGATATTATGGAGTTTGGAGTGCCAAATCTATGAATTATATCATTATAAAAACTTAACACAACACTCTCATTTGATTCTTTTAAGGTGACTGCCTCTGTCCATCTAGTGAAATAATCTGTTGCAGTAAATATCCACTTGTGTCCTACACTAGATGGGGGATTTATCATGCTAATGAAATCTATACCTCATTTCATGAAAGGTTGCTTTGTTCTGACTGGTTGTAGGGGCAAAGCTGCAAGCCTTTCTTTTCCTATAAACATAGCACATTTGATGCATTTTCTCAAATAATCATGACTATCTTTAAAGATAGATGGCCAGTAGTATCCAGCCCTCATGATTTTAAAAGTAGTAGTCCTAGGAGAAAAATGACCTCCAAAAGGTCCATCATGAAATTCAAATAGGAGATCAACTATCTTTTCTGAATCAATGCATCTTAAAAGGACACCATTGTGATCCTTTCTAAAAAGAACCTCATCTATCAACACAAAAGGAACAGATTGCAATCTATAGTATTTTCTTTTTTCTAAATCCAAACCTGTATGGCATTGCCCTGTCTTCAAAAAATGAACCATGTTAGGCAACCAACTTGATGCCTAGGCATGTTCTTTTGTAGAATGCACAACCAAAGATGCATCCATTTGTTCTGATTTCTTTGCACTCTCATCCCTTGCCAAATACTCACAAAGACCTCTTCCTCTAACCAACTTGGTGGTCTACATATCAATGTCATATTCCATCACCTTAGTCATCCAACCAACTCTTTTCTCATTTAGATCCTTGGAAAGCAAAAATTCTTTGACACTTGGATGAGTAACTTTCAAGTGTACCTTTCTATGGGTCAACAAATATCTAAAATTTTTAAGGCTCTTCACCACAACAAGTACATGTTTCTCTACAAAAGAGTATCTCTGTTCATACTCTTCTAAACCTTTGCTGAAGAAAGCAATAGGCTGCTCCAATCCATTTGAATTTGCTTGAGTCAACATTGCAGATATTGCATCATGTCCTCCATAAGAATAAAGGATAAATTCCTTACTAAAATTTGGGTTTGGGAGGGTAGGAGCTTCTATTAGGGCCCCTTTGATAGCCTAGAAATTAGCTTTTCCTTCTTTAGTCTAGCTGAAAGTTGAACTCTTCTTTAACATGGCTATTAAAGGCTTCAATAAATCTGCAATACTAGGTAGGAAACACCTAACAATATTAATCTTTCCTATGAAAGATTGGAGACCTTTATTATGATGTGGCAAGGGTAGCTCTAGGATGGCTGTAATTCTCTCAAGATCCACTATAATTCCTTCTTTGGATACTACATATCCCAATAATTTTCCTTCATGAACTGCAAACAAACATTTCTTGGGATTAAGAGATATCCCAAACTCTCTACAGCTTTCAAAAATCTTCCTTAGATGTTTGATATGATCTACTACATGTTTAGAATAGATAGTTATGTCATCTAAGAAGACCAGTACAAACATGTACATGAGGCTTTTAAAGGCCATATCCATTTCCTTTTGAAATGTAGCACCTGCATTTGACAAACCAAAGGGCATCTTTTGATAAGCCATGGTTCCCCACTTGGTTGTAAATGTAGTCTTGTATTGATCCTCTTCATTTACTAGGATTTGATTGTATCCTAAATAGCCATCCAATAATGAAAATCTCTTGGATCCAGAGACACATTGTAGAATTTGTTCCATAGAGAGTAATGGATGGCGGTCTTTTAAGGAGGCTTTGTTAAGATCCTTGAAGTCAACACATAACCTCAACTCCCCATTCTTCTTCCAGATAGGAACAAGGTTGGAAACCCAACTAGTATTCTTGATGGGGTAGATGATACCACTTTCTATCAATTTGAGCACTTCTTTATGCATAAGTGGCTCAAGCTTGGGATTAATAGGCCTTTTCTTTTGCCTTACTAGTTTGGTGTTACGTTCTAATTCAATGGTGTGCTGAGCAAGGGCTGGGTTAAAACCTTTGAGGTCTTCATATTGCCATGCAAAAACATCACTAAATTATTTAAATAATTGGGTATAAGATTGCTTTTCTAATTCAGTGTTTACCTTTCCAAATTGTAAGCTCTTACCTAGTTTCAACTCTAATTCAACACAATGTTCTTGTTGAACTACCCAGCCAGCTTTGTTTTTTTTAATTTCATCATCCTTGTTGAAGATAGTCTCTAAGGTGACAAGACCTTGAGGCATCTTATTAGACTTTTGTTGTATCACTTGATCACCATAGTTCTATGATAACCTCTCTTGATTATGCCTTTGAAAAGACATCTTCTTCAAACAAGAACTGGAGAATTTGTTCATCATTGTTAAACACCTACCAATTGACATCATTGTCAGGAATAGAGGGCCTAACAATCACTTTGATATACTATTGATCTATTTCATTTGAAATGTTATTGGGAATATCATACTGAGATCTGACAACAACTAATCTATCTACATTTTGATTTAGCTTCCTAGGGATAGCAACAATATTGAAAGCAAAAAAATCCTCAATTGCATCCCAAACTCTATGTTTTTATGCTTTCAATGTGTCATTTTTGGTTGCACTTATCCCTCTCACTTGGTTGACAACTAATTCAATATCACCATTAAATTTTAGGGCTTTAAGCCCTCTTTTTCTAGCCCACTCTAGTCCACTCACAAGGCTTTCATACTCTGCAGTATTGCTAGTGCAGGAGAAATTGAATCTGAAAGCTGTATAATACCTTTCTCCTTTTGGGGACACTAACATAGCACCACCACAAGAACCATGTCTACTTCTAGCTCCATCAAAAAATAGTTCCCAAACCTGATTGCTCTGATCCTCTGAATCAATGTCTTCTTTGAAAAGGCTTGGCTCTATAGATCCACCTTCTTGTATCAAATAACTTCCCAAACCAAAATCCCAAATAAGATTTTCTTGGGCCTCTAAATTTCTCTCATCTAGAAGAATATCAGGGATATTTTCTATCTTAGTGTCTGCTTCTCCAATGATTTGGAAGTCACTATTATCAAATATGGGGCAATTTACATTGATGGTATTAGACACATATGGTTCTATATGGTGTGCTGCTAATGGTTTTGATTTAATGGTGACCTTGGTCCCATATCTTGTATGAAAAAGCATGTGAGACTAGTCAAAAGATAGATAACCTCCTATTTTGGCTATAAACTCCCTTGACAGACATATAACAAATAATGCAGGGAGATCTATGATATATATGCCAAGGAGGATGGAAAAATTAGGACTAGCATGAAGGATTAGACTGGTATCCTTGGCCACACCTATAGTATTGACTAAGGATCCATCAAGTTGTGTAACCTTCTTTTGAAAGGGTTCATATTTTAGTCCTAATTGGTCAGCCACTTTCTTGGGCATTACAGTGCTAGTAGCTCTACTATCTACCATACAATTATGTACTAGAGATTTTCCAATAATTAAAGATACATAAAAGGGAGGTGGTTTTGAATTCCTACCTTGAATGGTATTGGTCTTTGAGTTGCTACTTGGAGTCTCCTTTTCTTGGTTAGCATTAACCAACACTGGCTTTGCAGCTTCTTTTGTAGGCTGAGGAGTTGCTGCCTTAGTCATGGCCTTCCTCAAAATTTTAGACTGCCCTAGAATAGCTAAAGAGTCCCACATAGACATGGTGACATTCACCTTCTTCATGTTCTCTATGATATTGAAAGGTGTCACAGTGTGTACTCTTTGTTTTGCTTTCGCCATGATGGGCTCCACTTCTTTTGGAATTCGGCCTTCTTTGCTTGTAATGGTAGGAGCCTCCTTGAATGTGGTAGGAGTAGCTTGTTGCACTGGCTCTGTAGATGTGGTCGCTTTAGTACTAAAATCTTCTCTCTCCATGTCTTGAGCTCTTCTTTTTTCTCTTTTATAGGCAACAAAAGTAGCTTTATCATTGATTCCATTGAAGTCTGGCTGCTCTTGATTGAAAAGAGTAGTCTCATTTTCTTGTGGTTCATGTTGAGGAACTCATCCACTAGATGAAGCCTTTGATTGGGCTTGTTAGACATTTTTAACCATTAGAGCTTGGTTCATCCATCCATTTGAACATGTGGCCTAATTGTGAGGTTGATTACAAGGAAAAAACCATTCATTTTCTATGGCCATATTATTTTGACTAGGAACCATATCCCTAACCGGATTTGTAGAATTGAGAGGTGCAGGGTTATATGGTTGGAATGGTCTTTGATTAAAACCTTGCCTTTTTCCTTGATAACCTCCTTGTAATGGTGGCCTATTTTGCTGATAAGGTTGTCCTTGATTCTGATATTATTGAGTAGGACCTTGGCCTTGTGGCTAAAAGGGTGGTCTGATTCCTTGCCCTTGCTTCTTTAGATTTGTAACCTCTTTAGTCAAAGTTTGCAATAGATTTGTCATTTCTTGCTTACTTCTTTCTTGACTATTCTTTATCTCTTGCAGCTCTTGAGAGAAACTTGTTATTAGCTCTTAACCACTAGTACTAGCCTGAGGTGCTAATATGGTGGGAATAGGGGTAAACGGGGGTACTTGTGTAGGTGCAATGGGTTGAAGGCTAGGAAAGATGGGCATAGGTGGCCTTCTAGCTATCATGCCTACTTGGATTAAACAATTTTCAGCCTTGACAGCTATGTCAAAGGCTTGGGGTAAAGAAGTACCACCCATAGACTAGATCATGACATAAATTTGACCATTCAAACTTTGCAAGTAATATAGGAAAGCATGGTTAGCTGATGGTCTCACTAAGACTAGGATTCTATTCCATGTTTTAAGGAATCTACTATTATAATCTGTCATTTATTCTTGAGGGTCTCTTTTAATGGTTGTCAACTGCTCAACTAAAGACAAGTTGTTTGATTTATCCTCAAAATGATTACTTAATGCATATCCTAACCCATCCCATGAATTAATGGAACCAACAGCTAGAGTTCTAAACCATTCAAGAGCCTTACCTTTTAGAGAGGTTGCTAGTAGTTTTGTGGCCACATCTTCTTGGGTTATGTTGTGTATGCTGTAAATAGTGGTCACATCTCTTATGTGCTCAAAAGCTATTGTTTTCCCTTCACCTATGAAATCAGGTAAGCTCTTTAGTGCCACCAAGGGTACATCATGATGTACAACAAAAGTCAATGGACTTCCCTGGTTGAAAGGTGTGAAAGCATACTATCTAGCCATTGTAGGAGCTATGATTTGAAGATTAACAACTATGTGAGCTATATTTGATGCTGGATTTGAATCCTCTTCTAGATCTCTAGTTAGAGATCTTCCTCTTCTTCTAGAATGAAAGGGAAAAAGTCTCCTTTCTAAAGTATCAGGTGGTGTAGACTGAACTCTCCTTGCAGGGGATGTCCTTTGAGTTGACCTACCCTTGTAGCTTATTTTAGAGGGAAACTCTAAAAATTTAGTAGGCTTTGAGATCCTAGTCTCAATCTTTCTCATAAACTTTGAACAAATTAGCCCTGATCTATGAAATCAGTGGAGTCATCAAATATACTTGATAGAACAACTTCTTAAAAGTCTATATTATGCAATCTGTATATTAGAGATGACATAATCTTCAAACAATGAACTTCATTTGTAGTCCCACTAGGCATGCTAGAATTGTTACACCCAAGGTGGGGTGTCTTCTAAATTTTGAATTTTCTCTTACTGTCCCACCGGGCATGCCAGAATTGTTATACACTAAGTTTGCACCCTTGTTTCAAGCTCTCTTGGTCTTCATAACTTAGTATAACATGGGAATCATCTCTAGGTTGTGGGACCTATGCTAACTAAGATGAGACCTCTAGGTTCTAGGCCAGTTCATCTTAGATAATCACCTTAATTTGCTTCTTGACATGAAAGTAAAACTTAAGGAGAAAAGGGATAGAAGGAATGCTTGAAAGGGAAATAACTTGAAAGCAAACTACCTAATAGGTGATACACCGAAATGATGGTTTGAATCTCAATATAGAGGATGAAATCAGTGAAAAAACTTAGGTCTAGGAAATCACAACTCACTAAATAGGCTTGCATAAGTATTTCATAGAAGGGTCTACAATAGAAAGAGGCTATTCAGGGAAAGGGAGAAAAACTTTCACAAACAATAGAATTCATAAGAAATAGACACAATCTACAACCTGCAAACAAACATTCACCTCTGCAACTCAGTATAGGAATGAGATGGATTGCTAGGGGGTTGAGGTATACCCAAAAGAGCATTCAAATCAGATCACCCACAATAATACACAAAAAATGTACAAAGAGAGAGGGATCAGGAACCCTAAGATACGACTGAAAACATACATATACTTCAATTCAATATGAGATGATCTAGGAAAGGAAGCATAGGGATAGAAAGGATGTCACAAAATACCTTTGCAATATCTAAGTCATCAATGGGAGGTTACAGAATGTAGAAAACCATAGGATAGAAAAATGTCACAAATAGCCTTATAAGAAAAGAGACTTGTCTTCTTTACAAAATGTCAACTCTCAGCTCTAAAGCTCCAAAAATACAATATATACATCTCCTATTTTTTAACATAGGTAGGAGTTAAAACCTAACTAGGGTTACAAAGATTTACAATAGAAATAATCAAACCCTACCTTAATCAAATTAGATCATAAATGTATCTCTAGAAATATTTCAACTAATCAGATATTTGTGCATGCCTATTCCTGTACTGCATTGCCTGCAGACAAGCAACCTAGATTCATCTACCTTACTCCAACAAACTCAATGTCATGGTACCTCAGGAAGTAGGAATCAACTAAAGATGGCTTTCCCAAACCTCCTTATCATCTCAACTGCAATCATCCTGAGAACATAAATTCCTTAGCTACCCTATAGCCATAGCTTATTGAATCAAACCCTGGAAAAAACCCTTATAGAGATATTCAAATTTTAAAATAATGGCTAAGTAGTCATTTTTAAAATGTGACCATAGATATTCTTTATTTCCTGGCAAATGAATGGCCCAAATCAACTTTACAACAATCACAAACCTCCTTGAAAAGTCAAAAATCCACATCAACGTGCTACAACCAATGAAAATCAAGCATATCAGCATGTCAGAATGTTTGGACCCACCTCAATCCTCTCTTCCTTTAAGTCATTCAGTGACTATGCGACTAAAGACCTTTTCTCATTCGTGAAATCTTTCTCTTTATCTTGGGCCCAGAGCTGCCACATGTCAACTTTCCATTCGCTCTTACTGCCTCATTCAGCAACACCTCGATGAGCTCTCTAACATGGTCCCACTACAACTTTAGATTCCAATCCAATGGTAGGCACATGATTTGATGACCACTAAATATTACTTTCAATCATGCACCAACCATTTGATCTATTCTAAACTGGGACCCCTCTGACAAACAGACCCACTACGAACCCCATCAACACTCGATAACCAATCAAATTCAAGCACATCAGTGAATGAGGACCCACTAACAAGGTTCTAACAACCAAGTGAAATCAACAGTTGACGCATAATATCATGACTCTGACACAATTCATGAGAATGCATGCCAACCATAGATTTGAAAGTTATGCAGCTCTCTGGGCCTACTTCTGAAAAACTTCCAAATCACCACCAACCAGCCAATCAAATCTTAACATGTCATCTCCAACTATCAGAGGACCCACCTAGTATTCATTGCCTGAGAATAAAGTAAAATCGATGGTCGGTGCATGATCTCATGGTTTTGACAAAACTCATGAGACAATGCACTAGCTATTGATCTTCTATAGTTGTCAGCACCCCTTGCAACACTGGAACCCTGGTCCCACTGACACTTGCCAAATCATTTATATGTGGACCAATGAGAAGCTACCATTTGTGTACACATGGCAGTGGGCCTACCTATTTGAAGAGTTACATCACAAAGGAGAATCAACGGTTGTCTTAAGATCACATACCTCTAACACACTTCATGAGAAAATACACCAACCGTTGATTTAAAAGTTATGCAGCTCTCTACCGAGCCTGCTGACAACTTACAAGTCATCATCCTTCGACCAATAAAAAGCTTCCAACTCAGACAACATGGCAATGGACCCAAACAAGGTTTGAAGTGTTGCACACTTGGAAGAATCAATAGCTATCGCAAGATTGCAATCCTTTGACAAACCCTTCATGAACTTATGACAACTGTTGATTTTGCTGGACTGGGACCCCACATATCTTGACCTTTGAAGAATTTAGTGATTATGTGACTGAAGAAAAGATAATTGCTTCGCTGGGTCACTAGTTGTTACGTGGTCACTGTGAAACATTAAGCGACTGAGAGAATCACTGCAGTTGCTGAGTCGCCGAATTAGAAAAGTAACCACCGAAAAACTTAGAGAACCTGCGACCAGCCAATAGGATTAAAGTGCACATGCTAAATTCAAGGACTTAAGTGGCTAATAAAGTAATGATGAAATAGAATCTAGCCTAGGGTTACTTAGGGTTTTTTGAGCACAATGACTACTTTTATGAATTTTTGAACTATAGACCAGGGGATAAAACAAATTGCAAAGACCAGGAAACAAGACATAAATTCATGAAATTTTCAGGGATGCTTGGCAAGGTAAAAATAGAGACCTTTGAATAGATTTTGGCCAAATTTTTATAGAATAGGAAAATTAGGGTAATAGTTGTATAAGGATGTTCAGGAATTTATGAAAAGTTGTAGAATTTGTTAAGTTGAAAAAGGAGTAAGTCAAAATATGGGATTGTATATACTAATTTATTTTGCTAAGAAACCTTGGATTGGTATTAGTGTGGATTTTCTTCTTAGCTTACCAAAGATAGTAAGAGGTGATGATTCTATATTTGTTTTTTTGGATAGATTTTCTAAGATGGCACATTTTATACCCTATAGAAAGACATAAGATGCAATACATATAGAAGATCTTTTCTTTAAGGAATTTTTCAGTTTGCATGGATTACTAAGGAGTATCATCTCAGATCGAGACAATAAGTTTGTTGGATACTTTTGGAAAAATCTTTGGAGAAAGTTGGACACCGAGTTGAGATATAGTTCCACATTTCAACCACAGACTAATGGATAAACAAAGGTTATGAATACAAGTTTGGGTAATATTTTGAGATGTTTAGTTGGAGATATAGTGAGAAATTGGGATTATGTGTTTGCACAAGCAGATTTTTCATACAATAATTCAAGGAATAGGAGTATTGGGAAAACACCTTTTGAGATTGTAATTGGAATAAAATCAAGAGGTATATCAAATTTGACAAATATTACTGGTGAAGAAAAGATAAGTGTTGAAGGAGTAAAATTTTTTGAGTTCATGAAGACATTGCATGAAGAGGTGAAACTTAAGTTGGAGAAAAGTAATCAGAAATAAAAAGATAGAGATGATAGATCAAGAAGACATAATACTTTTTTAGTTGGTGATGAAGTAATGGTACACTTGAAGAAAGGTAGATTTCCTGTTGGACATATGGCAAGCTAAAAATGAAGAAGTTTGGTCCTTGCAAGATATTTAGGAGATTTGATAGTGGAAATTCTTATGAGATTGAGTTACCTAATGACATGGATATATCACCTATATTCAACATTGCTGATTTGCATGAGTATCATGAATGAGATGAAGAAATGACAATACTGAATGATTATCCTAAGAGACAGACATAAGAAGTTGAGAATATATTACAACAAAGAGTTGGCAAAAGTACAAGAGGAAGACAATATATGGAATATTTTGTAAAGTGGAAGAACAAACTGATTGAAGATAGTTTGTGGATTTCACAATCTGAGTTGGATTCAGCTCAGGCTGTACCTATTGTATGATTCAGAGAATAATTTCAAAATAACCCCAAGTGTTTGATGTAGGATAATCTTGGGTTCTTGGCACTCCTGCATCACCAAACATAAGTTTTAGTTTTCTATGTTCCTCAATTCCTTCTTTGACCAAGTTGGCTCGGTAGTTTCTTGGGTTCCTTCTTTAGCTAAGTTGGTTGGTTAATTCCCTTGTGCTTGATAATCCTTTCTCTTGTGCTCGGTTATCCTTTCTAACATAGTTATTATTTTATTTTTTTTTCTATTGAGGCTAACTTGTGCATTTAATTGTGGTCATGGATTTAATGTTGGTATCAATCATTGGTAATTGTGTGGACCTAGATCTGGTTGTTCCTTCTGCTAATGGTGGATCTGAAGGTTGACTTGTTTTGGTAGCCTCTTTTATGTAATATAATCATTGGTTGTAGTTTACAATATCATTTTTAGAGGATCTTACAGATAGAATATTAATGGTATCAGATTAAAATTTTGAAGGTAGTTCTAAATCCTCGCATGTTGGAGGACTATTGTAATTGAATTATAATAACTGGCCCTAACTAGGAAGGCCTTATAGCCTAACATGCATGAATCTATTTGATGAAATATAAAGGATATGGTCTACATTCTATCTCTCACTTTGTGTGTAATTACTTTTGTGTGTGATCTCTACAAGGTAGATTTGGATTAGGGTGTGCCTTTGGCCCCTCATCCCTACCTACCTTGTGTCAATCATATATTAATGCATTGACATGTCTTACTTGAAAATACAAAGTGAAATAGATAGAATAGTCTTTAGTGTATTCACAACAATACAAGTTAGTGTCATTAGCAAATTCAGCGATCATTTTCATAGTGATAAAATTCATAGCAACTTCATGCTATCTTAGTTTAGTATTGATTCATAGGAATCAATATTTGATGATACATATTTTAGAGGATATCAAATTGAGTTTAGAATAATATCAAATCAATAGTAAAATAAGTATTAAATCTGATCAAAATTTAACATTGTATCAAAGTAGGCATAAAATAAAAGCTCCATATCAGATTTGTAATAGACTTCACATATACATTTGAATACTACATTCAAAATGGTGAATGTGATGATATTAGAAGATTGACTTGAAGGTGCATCAAACTATGTGACATGAAAATTATGAATAATACTCATAATAAAAGAGCATGAACTAACACCCATAGTAGAAAAATATGAGCCTGAATAGAATGGAAAATATGAACAGATTAAATAGAATAAGGACAACACCAAAGTAATGAAATTACTAGTACACATAGTTAAAGATCATATAGTGCCTATACTAATAAAATTAGAAACCACATATGAGATGTTTAATGCACTAAAAAATATGTATAAAATTAACAATACAAGCAAAGTGCTTACCCTTAAGAGTCAACTCTATCAAATAAAGAAGAAACAAGGAGAGACAATCACCTCATACTTCATGAGAATTACATAATTAAAAAACTAACTCTCCACTATTGGTCACTATTTTGATAGTAAGGAATTAAAAACTATTTCACTTAATGGACTTCCCCTTTCATGGGAATATTTCATTCAAGGAGTAAGTGTTGGAATGAAAATTCCTAAATTTGATCGATTGAAATTAGACTACATTCAAGAAGAGTCTCAATTATTGATCAAAGAAATCAATGCAAATAATTCAAAAGAAGTCTCTCAAGTACCTAATACACAAACACACAAAAAGAAAAGGAAGACTAAATTCAAAAGGAAGAGAGGAAATGAATCAAATAAGAAACCTACATATAATCATAAAGACCTATCAAAAGTACAATGCTATAGATGTGACAAATTTGGTCACCTTTCTCAAAAGTGTCTTGAAAGAAATAAGGCACAAGCCTCATTTTTCCAAGTCAGTGATATGAAGGAGAATATGAATTTAGGGAAACTTATTTTCTACTCTACCTTATCAAGTCAATTTTCAAACAATAAAAGCACTTGGGTTGTTAATAGTGGGGACTCTCGACATATCACTAGATTAAAAGAGAATCTAGACTCTATATAAGGATGTTCTAAACAAGAAGTTATGATTGGAGATGATAATGATTATCGAGTAATGGGTATTGGGACCTACACCATATATCTTAAATCCATGATATCTCTACAACTTACTAGTGTTCTATTTGTAACTGGCATAAAAAGAAACTTAGTTTCTATTTCAATGCTACAAGACAAGAGACAAAATCACCTTCATGGATGGGAAGACCTTAGCTTGGCCTAAGAAATCAAATATAAATAATTCTCACACTATTGGAGTTAGAGATGGAACCCTCTACAAATTATGTACCCTTTCTAATCAAGCCCTAATTCATACATCAAATGAAAATGAATTATGACATAGGATACTAGGGCACTATCATTTTCATGGTTTAATCTCTTTAGAGAAATTTCTTACAGGACTACCTAAACTAAAATCTAATCATATTGGAGCCTATAAAGGATGTTCATTAGGAAAGAATACTAAAAGTACTTTCAAAATAGTGAAATTAAAAAAAAAGGATGTATTAGAACTTATTCACTCTGATTTATGTGGCCCTATGTCTATTCCCTCTATTGGAGGATATTTTTATTACATTATTTTTATAGATGATTACTCTAGGAAGACCTAGATATATGTTCTAAAATGTAAAGAGTCAAAATAAATTCTAATGAAACTAAAAGAATTCAAGACTCTACTAGAAAACCTATCAGGTAAGAGTATTAAAATATTAAGAACAAAAAATGGTAAATGATATACTTTAGAGATATTTCAAAGTTTTTGTAAACATGTTGGGATCAAGAGGGAGCTCACTATTCCATAAGACCTACAAGAAAATGGGGTTACAAAGAAAAAGAATAGGACAATAGTAGAATCTATTGAAGCAACAATGCATGATCAAAACTTAGAAACTCATATTTGGGTTTAAACCTCTAACACTATTGTATACATTCAAAATAGATGCCCTAAATCTTAGCTTGAAAATAAACTTCCCGAAGAAGCATTCACTAGTAATAAACCTAATGTAAGTCACTTGAAAATTTTTGGGTGTCCTATTTACATTCACATTCCTAAAGAGAAAATAACTAAATTAGAACCTTCAGGAAAGAAATGAATCTTTGTTGGATATGGTAAAAATTCCAAAGCCTACAAAATCTACATTCTAGGATAAAGAAATATTGAGTTAAGTAGAGATGTAATATTTGAAGAGGATACTATGCTCAAAAGATCCAAGGAACATAATAATGATTCTCTAGAAGATCCTTCTCATAAGATTCATAGGGAGAATCAAGCAGTTGAAGATAATTAACCTCTATGTATTACTAATAAACATGAAGTAGGAAAGAAAAGACCTCTTCTGGCTAGAAAATTTATTGAAGAAGGTGAGAAATATGCTTCCCCAAATGGGGCTATTGGGGAAAAAAATGACCTCATAAATTATCTAGTTATGTTGCACTCATGAGTAAACTTCTAAATTCAGAACCCTCAAACCCAAAAGAAGCTCTTAAACATTAAACTTGGAAGGATGCCATGATAGAATAGTATAATTCTCTCTTACAAAATGATGTATGGGATATTGTGTTAATATGATTTAGAAAAATAGAGAGGGGGGTGGGTGAATCAATTGTTCTCAGGTCTTGATGTATAAAACAACTTCAAAACCTTTTACCTAAATCAGATCAAGCAACCAAAGAAAACTCAGTCACCACTGATTCAGTAATAGAAACATATAGCTTAGCAGTCCACTACCTTGCTATAACTAACTTGTAAAACACATAAATGTTCAAACCAAAACATTCACAGAAGTATGACACCAGGGTTTATAGTGGAAACCCAATATGGGAAAAACCACTTTGTAACATGCTACTATTGTTTTCACTCTTCTGAAGTGAGCTCGGTTAAAAGCCAACCCTGTCAAAGGTTACAATAGACACTATCAAGTGTGACCCAGTTAAAGGATTTCAATCACCTTGTTAAAAGTGAGCTTGGTAAAAGGACTTACATACACTTGATTAGAATGCAACCTTATTCAAAGGATTTAACATATGACTGTTAGGTCAACCTCTGCTAAAAGGATTTTGATTGTTACAATGGTTAGAAAGTAGTAGTAGTATTGATCTGAAAACATAAAAATCACTTTGCAAATATTAGATCTGATTCCATACACAAATGTTGGTTTACTGACTTTGAAACTTTTCCATCTCCATCTCTGATCTGCTCGGAACTTTCCTTCAAGCACCACAACACTTTTCTTTCATCCTTTTCACTTATATAGTCAATAAAACTTACTGTTCCTCTAGCATCTCCTTCACCCATGCATTCTCATACCTTATTCTTCAATTCCCTTAATACTTTCCTCTCTTAGGTTAACTTTCCCTTTTTCAGCTTAATCTCTTTTGTAGATCTTAGGGTTAGGTCAGATTCATTGAATCTACCCGCTTCATGTTCTTCATTTCTTCTTCTAGAATCATCTCAAATCTCATAAAGATTTACAATAAAATGTTTTACAAAGCATTAAATGCATCCATACAATCAATAAATAAAGTCAACATGGTTTACATAATCCAAGAATTCAAACAATGTCATCTCCAAAATGAATTCTCTTCAAATATAAAATTGTTGATGCTCAGTCAATACTATGATCATTCACTCATTCTCCATGTAAAATGCTTGGTTACTACTAAAATTGTTTCCTCAAGAAATACTATCATCCTTGACAATTTACTAATACTCGATCGACACTAGATTTTTCTCGGCATCCACTAGCTCGGTTGACTCTATCATAACTTGACTTAAACATGATTTCTTCATTTTTGCTCAGTTAAGCCTACCAGTTTAGTCTTCAACTTTACTAAGATAAATAATACATTATCTCATCATTGTGAAACATAGTCAAGTACACTTTATAGTATCAAGATAACTCATCCTTTCCTTAGGTGCTATTATTACCAACCTTGCCCCACTCTTCCTCAATAGTTCAATAGATATAGTACTTTCCTAAGTAGAAACTATCTTACCAATTAGGGTTTGACATCAATGACAATACAACAATTGTTTCAATTGTAGTTTCCAACAATCTCCCTCTTTGGCATTGATGGAAACACCATATGAAATTACCTGAATAACACATGGATTACCAACCAATCCAAAAACTTATCTATCCATTAGAGAAATTTTATAGTATCCTTAGCTTCATTCTGATTCAGAATCAGTAAATCTCACTTTTGTGACTGTCAGAAGTATCTGGATCTCCCTCTATCCTTATCTTTCATTTCAATTCATCATTACTACTCTTTAGTTCATGTGTTATAGTATCATTTCAATTCAATCTCCCTCTTTGACAAAAATGCCAAAGCAACAACTAAAACATACATCCAACAGATGTAGATATATCTATTCAGCATAGTGTTTCTCCCTCTATCATCTTGCTAATGACTAATTTGTTATCTTTTCTTCTTCTTCATAGCTCTAGGATAGTCCTAAAGCATGATAATCTTCTACATCAATGTGTCAAATATTCTATTGTAGCTTATTTGATGCATTGCTCCTAGCTTGTCTAGGCAGCCTCAGTTAGGGGAAGGACCCCTAATTGACTTGTCAGGTACTCATGAGCTTCTTTAGGTAAAGCTTTAGTGAATATGTCTACCAATTGTTCTTTTGTATTCACATATTCCATTTGAACTTCCTTGTCTTGTACCAATTCCCTCAAATAGTGATACTTGATAGCTATGTGCTTTGTCTTAGTGTGCATCACTAGATTTTTAGAAATATTGATAGCACTTGTGTTGTCACAGAAAATAACAATAGGTTCAATGATTTCTTCTTACATGCCTATCAATAATTATTTTATCCATATCAAATTTGAATAGTTTACTGTAGTAGCAACATACTCGGCTCTAGCAGTAGATTGGGAAATGTAATTTTGCTTCTTGCTTGTCCAGGAGACTAAGCTCTATCCAAGAAAGAAAGCTCCACCACTAGTACTTTTTATGTCATCTATATTTCCTGCCCAATCAACATCACTATACACTGACAGTTCAAATTTGTCATTCTTCTTATAGTATAGCCCATAGTCAGTAGTTCCTTTCAAATATCTCATAATTCTCTTCACAACCATCATGTGTGTTTCATTACAATTGGCAAAAAATCTTGCCACAATCCCAATAGCTAATGCAATATTAGGTCTATTGTGTACAACATACTGTAGTTTTCCAATCATGGATTTGTACAAGGTCTGGTTAACTTCTACAGCATCATCATTCTTAGACAACTTTTGGCCAGTAACCATAGGAGTGCCCATTGGTCTAGCATCTTCCATTCCAAAGGTTTTCAGTATTTCATTAACATACTTAGACTGTGTAATGAAAATACCTTTCTTCATCTGATATACTTGTAAACCAACAAAGAATTTGATCTCACCAAACTTACTCATCTCAAATTCAGTTTGCATTTCATGTGAAAAAATTTTACACAATGCATCTTGTCCACCAAAAATAATGTCATCAACAAAAATTTTGGCCAACAAAATACCTTTTCCTTCTTCATCCTTCATATATAGGTTGCTTGTGTCATTTGTTCTTGAAAATCTAATCTGTATCAGATAGTTATGCAACCACTCATACCATGCTCTAGGAGCTTGTTTCAATCCATATAAAGCTTTGTTTAGTTTGCATACCATGTGTCTTCTATTTGGATCAATAAAACCTTCTGGTTGTTCTATGTAAACATCTTCTTCTAGTATACCATTTAAAAATAAAGACTTGACATCCATTTGATATACCTTGAAATCTTTATAAAGAGCATATGCAAGTAGAGTTCTTACTCCTTCCAATCTAGCTATAGGGGAAAATCTCTCCCCCTAATCAATTCCTTCTTCTTGTGTGTAGCCTTTGCATACTAGTCTAGCTTTGTTCCTAGTGATTTCACCTTTCTCATTCAGCTTGTTTCAAAATACCCACTTTGTTCCAATAACATTCATGACTTCTTTTATTCTACCACAATATTGTGCAATGTTTTCATCTTCATTCTTTCTCATTTCATCAAACTTACCTCTGAGACTCTCAGCTTTAGCTTTCAGTACATATTGATCACCGCCATAGATCCTTGCAAGAGTGTCCCAAATATCTTTAGTAGTTGTGCAGTCCTTAACATCTTCAAATTTTGGATAGCTTAGGGTGGATGTAATTTCAAGCATTTCTTGGTTATGTTCTTGCTTAGCTCTCATTTCCTCAGTAGTCAAAGGTGCAATAGGTGTGACATAGTTATGCTCAATGTAGTACTTTGTGGAATCACCAATACTAGTCAGATGCAACTTCATCAAGCTTTTCCATGCAAGAAAGTTTTCCTTATTCAGCTTCGGTACCTCCTTCTTATACATCTTGATCATTTTCTTCAAGTCCCTTTAAACTTGTTTTTAAGAATCACCAATAAGCAACACAGCTCTGATACCAATTGTTAATATGATTTAGAAAAATAGAGGGGGGGGGGGGGTGAATCAGTTGTTCTCAGGTCTTGATGTATAAAACAACTTCAAAAAATTTTACTTAAATCAGATCAAGCAACCAAAGCAAACTCGGTCACCACTGATTCAATAATAGAAACATATAACTCAACAATCCACTACCTTACTTTAACTAACTTGTAAAACACATAAATGTTCAAACCAAAACATTCACACAAGTACGACAGTAGGATTTATAGTGGAAACCCAATATGGGAAAAACCACTTTGTAACATGCTACTATTATTTTCACTCTTATGAAGTGAGCTCGGTTAAAAGCCAACCCTGTCAAAGGTTACAATACACACTGTCAAGTGTGACCCAGTTAAAGGATTTCAATCACCTTGTTAAAAGTGAGCCTGGTAAAAGGACTTACATACACTCCATTACAATGCAACCTTGTTCAAAGGATTTAACATATGACTGTTAGGTTAACTACTGTTAAAAGGATTTTGACTATTACAATGGTTAGAAAGTAGCAGTAGTATTGATCTGAAAACATACAACTCACTTTGCAAATATCAAATCTAATTCCGTACACAAATGTTGGTTTACTGACTTTGAAACTTTTCCATCTCCATCTTTGATCTGCTCAGAACTTTCCTTCAAGCAATCATCACACTTTTCTTTTAGCCTTTTCGCTTATACAGTCAATAAAACTTACTGTTCTTCTAGCATCTCCTTCACCCATGCATTCTCATACCTCATGCTTCAGTTCCCTTAATACTTTCCTCTCTTAGATTAACTTTCCTTTTTGCCGCTTAATCTCTTTCATAGATCTTAGGGTTAGGTCAGATTCATTGAATCTCCCCACTTCATGTTCTTCATTTCTTCTGCTAGAATCATCTCAACTCTCATAAATATTTATGATAAAACATTTTACAAAGAATTAAATGCTTCCATACAATCAATAAATAAAGTCAACATGGTTTACATAATCCAAGAATTCAAACAATGTCGTCTCCAAAATTAATTCTCTTCAAATATAAAATTGTTGATGCTCTATCAATACTATGATCATTCACTTGATCTTCATGTAAAATGCTCGGTCACTACTAAAACTATTTCCTCAAAAAATACTGTCATCCTCAACAATTTACTGAATCTCAGTCAACACTAGATTTTGGTCGGCATCCACTAACTTGGTCAACTCTATCATAACTCGACTTAAACATGATTTCTTCATTTTTGGTTCGTTAAGCCTACCAGTTTAGTCTTCAAGTTTACTAAGATAAATAATACATTATCTCATCATTGTGCAACATAGTCGAGTATGCTTTGTAGTATCAAGATAACTCAACCTTTCCTTAGGTGCTATTGTTACCAACCTTTCCTCACTCTTCCTCAACAGTTCAATAGATATAGTACTTTCCTAAGTAGCAACAGTCTCACCAATTAAGGTTTGACATCAATGACAACACAACAATTGTTTCAATTGCAGTTTCCAACATATTGTACCTAGACCCATAAACAACAAAGTTGTTCTCCTCCAAGTGTTAATTCAAAATTAAACATGCAGAAGATGGAAGTTCTAATAAATACAAGGCAAGATTTGATGCAAGAGGGTTCTCCCAAAAGAAAGGCATTGACTATGAAGAGACTTTTTCTCCAGTTCCAAGATATACCTCTATCAAAACAGCTATTTCCGTTGCCACACCAAGGTTGGAAACTTCATCAAATGGATTTAAAGACTGTATTTTTGAATGGTGTGATTGAGGAAGAAGTGTATCTAGAGAAACCAGAAGGATTCATAATATACAATCAACAAACTCATGTCTACAAACTAAAGAAGGCATTGTATGAGCTTAAGCAAGTGCCTCGAGCATGGTATGAAAGGATATATCATTATCTATCTAAACTTGGCTTCTGTAAAAATGTTGTAGACCCAAACCTCTATTTTAAAGTGGTAAAAGGGGATATGTTGATTTTGATTCTTTACGTAGATGATTTTCTAATAACAGGAGAATATTATCTAATTATTAAGTGTAAAGAAGATCTTGCTGCTGAATTTGATATGAAAGACTTAGGCCTACTATATTACTTCCTAGGCTTAGAAGTTTGGCAACGTGCTAATGATATTCTTCTAAACCAAGGAAAATATACTTTAGACATTCTGAAAGGATTTGGAATATGGATTGTAAGCCTATTTCCACCCCCATGGAAACAAATCTACTTAAACAAAAAGAAGAAGCATCAAATTTAGAACTTGCAGATTCTACTCTTTACATGTAGATTATGGGATGTTTGATGTACTTACTAAATACCAGACTAGACATTTATTATACAGTTAATGCACTTAGTCAGTTCATGTGTGAACCAAAAAAGAATTTATATGGTAGAAGCTAAGTACATAATAAGGTATCTTCAAGGCATAATAAGTCTTGGACTAAGGTACATATGTAGATTCAAAACTACATGGTTTCACTTATTTAGATTTGGGTCAAAGAACTTTGGATGGAAAAAGTACCTCTAGGTGTTGTTTTAGTCTATGTTCTATAATGATATTCTAGTTTAGTAGGAAATAATCCTCAGTTGCTCAAAGTTCCATAGAAGCCAGAGTGCATTTCTGCATCTATGGGAGCATGAGAAGTAGTTTGGTTGAGAATTCTTATTTTTGGTTTGTTTGGAGAATCTCTAAAACATACTATTATTCATTGGGATAATCAGAGTTGTATAAAGGTCTCCTTAAACCTATTATTTCATTACAAGTCCAAGCATATTGAGATTCCTTATCACTATATTAGAGATATGGTGGAAAAGAATGTTATTGAATTAAAGTATACCACTATACAGGACTAATTAGCTGACATTTGATTATTGTACTAATAAAAAATTCTTTGTTATGAGTGTTATTTCACAACCATGTCCTCTTTGTGTATATCATAAGATAGTAACAACTTCCAAATTATTTCCACTTAATGTTTTTACAAGTTGTTATAAGATGATGATCTTATAATAACTTAAATTTATCTATTGCAATAAATATCATGAGAATGATATTTAAATTACATGATAGTTTATATTATGTAAATCAATATGGACTATAAGGTATAGTTTAAACTACTTACAAGTTCTATTGTATGGATATATCATGTCTATATGGTAAGTATCACATATGTGATACTAGTGTGCATATCATACAAGACATGTTGAGTACTTGGTGAATATCATGGACTTGATATTTGGAAACCATTACTCTGAGTACTTGGTGAGTATGATGGATTTGACACTTGGAAACCATTAGTCATGATAATTAGTTTTTAGCACTTGGTGAATATCTTGTGAGTGGTATTTGGAGACCATTTCTCTAAGAAGTTGGTGAGTATCATGAACTTGATACTTGAGGACCATTACTCGTGATATCAATAAAATGATATTAAATTTAAAATGTTTATCTATACTCACATATTACATTGAGGTACAATATATTTATCCTACCTAGCTAAGAGGTAGGGTTAATGATTATAGCTTCAATTGGATAAACAAAATCATTGATATGTTTCTATAGATATAAATGTGATTTGGGGTTTCTTTGTGTTGTTTCAACTTGGTTGTGGTTCATTCTTCCTATGTTTCCCTCCCTCTTTTGTCTTATTAAAGTGACAACCTATTCTATGGATGTATATTTTGGCTCTAGAGATGGTGAGTATTATGGTTTATTTTTTATTAAGTAAAATAGGTTTTACAAGGTTCTTGA
>BSBK01014193.1:0-5000 GCA_027943335.1 Chamaecyparis obtusa
TACATCAATCCTGTGAGCATCGATGTACTTCTTCTGTCTATCCTGAGCTGTCACAATGTGCTCTTTGATGCGCCTGACCTGATCCTCCATGTCCTACAACATCTCCGGCCCCAAAAGTACCCTGTCCTCCAACTGGTCCTAGCTCAAGGGAGTATGACATGGGTGGCCATACAATGCCTGAAAAGGAGACATGCCTATGGAACTATGATAACCATTGTTATATGAAAATTCTACCAAGTAGAGGTACTCCTCCCAATGGGTCTGCCTGTCCATAACATACATCTTGAGCATATCCTCGAGGACCTGATTGACTCGCTCTGTCTGTCCATCTGTCTCAGGGTGATAGGCTGAACTAAAGTTAAGTTGAGTCCCTAAAGCATGCTGAAGTGATGTCCAAAGAGCTGAGGTGAAAAATGGATCACGATCAGATATGATTTTCCTAGGAAGTCGTGGAGTCTCACAATATCCTTCATAAATATTCTGGCCACAGAAGATGCTGAATAGGAAGACTGTATAGGGGAGAAATGAGCTACCTTGGTGAACCTATCCACCGTTACCATGATAGCGTCATGTCTCCTAGGAGTAACTGGAAGTCCCACTATAAAATCCATGGAAATGATATCCCATTTCCATTTTGGCACTAGGTGAGGTTGCAATAGACCTGCAGGGTGCTGATGCTCGGCCTTCACTCTCTGACACTCTAAACATCTAGCCACATAGTCTGCTATATCCCTCTTCATCCCTGACCAATAGTATAACTGACGTAGGTCAGCATACATTTTCTTCACCCCTGGATGTGCTGAATAGGGCACCTTGTGACTTTCTGAAAGGGATAAGCGCATGAAGCTCTCCGGCCATGGGAACATAGATTCTATTTTGTTGTTTTAGCAACCCTACTGAATCCAATGAGTATCCTGAGAAGTGACCTTCCAAAGGCCTTCCTAATTCTATCTCTGACTTAACTTCCTGGAACCAAGGGTCAGAAGTAAGGGCCTTCCTGATTCTTCTCTCCAAAATCTGTGCTAAGGGTTACGGCTGAAAGAGTATGTCAGCGCCTACTCAGAGCATCTACCACCACATTCATTTACCTTGAACATACTTAACTTCGAACTCATATTCGCATAAAAATTCCATCCACCTTCACTACCTAGCATTGAGATTGGGTTGGGAGAAGATGTACTGAAGACTTCTATGATCTGTTTGGAGTTCAAACTTGTGACCCAACAAAAAGTGTCTCCATTTCACCAAAGCATGTACAACTGCTGCAAGTTCAAGGTCATGGGTGGGGTAGTTGAGTTCATGATCCTTGAGTTTCCTTGACTCATAAGCCACAACTTTTCCTTCTTGCATAAGAACTTACCCCGATCCCCTCTAGAGAAGCATCTGTGCATACTACAAAATTTCCAGATGGTTCAGGAACTACCAAAATTGGAGCACTGGTTAATCTGTCTTTCAAGGTTTGGAAAGCAGCCTCACATTTTTCTGACCAAACAAACTTCTTACCATTCCTTTGAAGTGAAGTGATGGATGAGCAACCTGAGAAAAATCTTTGACAAACCTTCTGTAATACTGGCTAATCCCATAAAACTGCAAACCTCAGGAACATTAGTTGGAGTTGCACACTCCACTATAGCTTGAATCTTATCTGGGTCAAAAGCAATGCCATTTCCTGATATGACATGCCCAAGATACTTAACCTCAATTTGAAAGAATTCACACTTTTCAGACATTAGCATACAGTTGGTTCTCCCTAAGGCACTGCAATACTTGCCGAAGATGAACCTCGTGTTCTTCAAGAGTTTTGGAGTATACCAAGATATCATCTAAGAACACTATCACAAATTTGTCCAAGTAGATTCTAAACACTCCATTCATCAGGCTCATGAATACGGAAGGAGCATTTGTTAACCCAAAAGGTACCAGAGTGAACTCATAATGGCCATACCTGGTGCAAAAAGCTGTTCTATGAATATCAGCTTCTTGAATTCTCAGTTGATGATAGCCTGACTTGAGATCTCTCTTAGAGAATTTTTTTGCCCCTTTCATCTGATCAAATAGATCTACAATGCGAGGTAGAGGATACCAATTTTTGATGGTAACCTTGTTCAGTTGACGATAGTCAATACATAATTGGAGGGATCCATCTTTCTTCTTTACAAATATCATTGGTGCTCCCCAAGGTGATACACTAGGTCTTATAAACCCTTTTTCTAAAAGTTCTTCTAGCTGAACCTTGAGTTCCTCAAGTTCTTGCGTGGTCATATGGTACGGAGCTTTGGAAATTGGTTCTGCTCCCGACACCAAATCAATTCGGAAATCTATGTCTCTCTTGGGTGGCATCCCTGGAATTCGTTTTGGAAAAACATCCAAGTATTCCTGTAAAAGGGGGTGATCTAATGATATCTCCCTACTCTCTTCTTGATCTAAATCCTCCATTGTGACTGCAAAAAGTTGGCAATCCTTTGTGCATGCACCTCTTAAGCTGCATCGCAAAAATCATGCAGAGAGAGATGGATGATTGAACCCCAATAATATTCTTAGTTTTCGCCAAGTCATCAGTGCATTGAACACTTTTGTTTTGACAATCTAAAGTGGCTTTGTGAGCACCCAACCAATCCATGCCCAACACTACTCCATATGATCCTAAAGGAATCACTCTAAGATCCACTAAGGTAGAGAAAGGTCCAAGTTCCAAACTACAACTTTGAGCACAGGCGTCAGAGACTACTCTTGCCCCAGAGGCTAGTTCAACCTGCCACCTATCTTCCTACCTTACTACCTTCAGCCCACATTGCTCTACTAAAGAGGATGAAATAAAAGAATCTATTGCCCTGAATCAAACAAAACGGTGGTAGAGATACCCTTTAACAAACCTGGAGTTTCAATGACTGTCCCCTGACTATTGGCTTGCCCATGGTTTACAGCAGAAAACGCTCGATGGGATCTGCCTGAGTTACCTACTGTAGGTTCTGAAGTGGCCTGTCTAAAACTAACTGCTGGAGAAGATTTCTGAGGGCAATTAACTGCAATGTGCCCATGCTACCCACAAGAGTAACATCCAATGTTTTTGACAAAATTTCTTCCTGCAGAAGGTGCACTAGATTATTGGTAGCTAACCCTGACTAGAGTTCTGGGGCATACTCTGAGCTGGTTGATGGTTTGGGGAATTGTTTTGCACGTTGCCAGTTGTGAGGATTATTAAATTGAGAACCCCCACTTTTATTTTTGTTTCCAGTTTGATTGTTGCTGTTGTTGTTGCTGACAAACTTCCTTTTGTGTTGGTTCTGGTTTCCTTTAGGCGAATAGTTCTTAGGTGTGCCTTGAATTGATTCCCTGACCCAATCTGGAAAGTATTGCCACCTTGGGCCACTGGTTCGGCTTCCTAACCCCAAGGCTATATTTTGTTCTTCAAGACGAGCCTTAATGACTACATCATTTATAGTCTAAGGTTCAAACATTCTTACACTGCAGGCCAAACGACTGTTGAGCCCTCTGAGAAAGTGTTGAGTTAACTTAGGTTCATCATCCTTAAACCCTGAATATGGCTTGAGTTTCTAAGAACTTCCTCTCATAGTCATCCACTGACATGTTAAGCTACCTTAGATTGTGAAATTCTTCAGCTCTTTCCCGCCTCCAATGGTCAGACATAAATTTAGCTCGAAAGAGTTCTAGGAATAGTTCCCAAGAAAGGGTGGTGATGTCTAAGTGAAGTTTCTCTCTTTCTGTTTCCCACCATGTGGATGCAAAGTCTCTAAGGTGAATAACTACAAACCGGCTTTGGTATTACTATGGCATGGGTGCATGGAGAAAAGCCTTTCTAATTCTAGCAACCAAGTTTGTGCAGAAGTTCCACCTTGTGTTCCCTTAAATGGGTTTGCTCTTGGTTCTAAGGAGATCCCGCATATGAGAAGCCCATAGGGCATCCTCTTCCAATATCTGGTCTCTCCTCCTAGGACTTCTTTCTCTTTCCTCATTGTGAGTGCTACTCTCCCCATGCTGGCCTCTATCCTGCCCTTGCCTCTAACCTCTGAAGGATTTGTTGTAGTAATTCTGTTACTTGGGCTCCCTGAAACCTCCTGATTGATTGTTAGATTGTTCCCTTGTTCCTCGTATTGTTCTTCTTCTTGAGAATCTTCATGTTGGGATCTAGGAGGAGCATTTTGGGCACCTCCTCTTCAACCACGGGGTTATGGGTGGCATCCTGCCATGAGTTAAGAAGAATGATGAGTTTATGGTTTTGATTTTCATTTTGAGTTTTCCTAAGATGTAGTGCAAGTTTAAGGTACATGGACCCAATTTCTTTAGGTCCTAGTGTAGCAACTTAGTGCTTTGATACCAAATATGTCATGCCCCGTAAGGGAAACCATGGAAATGTACAAAGGTTTACTTTGTAAAAGAAAACCTAAGTAGAGTTTTACGAAGACTTTTTGAACTTTTAAAGTTTGCAAATAAACAAAAACATATTCTAACTTCTTTCCAAGGTTCCCTTAAATGTAAATGATTAAATTATTGAAAAGTTGATAAACCATTAACAACCTTTACTAACCATACAAGTTCTATTTCAAGTTCTTTATTGGAAAATACATAACACATTCATCAGTTAATTTCTCATCTAAAACTTTAAAAGATCAATTACTATAATTCCATTTCATCTAACTAACATATTGCAATAGTACAACAAATGATTCATCAACATTTTACATAACTTGATACATAACAAGATTACATCTTTCCATTAAATAAACATCCCATATAACCCTTTTCCTACGTCTACCCATTATCACATCATTTGAAAATTACATTACATTTAAACTCCTCTATAGGAGAATACATCTAGTTTACAACAACATGAATAAGTATAGGTCTTCATTCTTCAATAGGTGCTTAGACAAATATGAATCTTTCAGTTGTTTACATCTGGCACAAGATACCTCGATAGAAGATTTTCCACCCAACCATCGTGAAACTAGTAAAGTTTCACCCCCCGTGCTAGGAAGATA
>BSBK01014193.1:7500-51982 GCA_027943335.1 Chamaecyparis obtusa
TTTAATAACAAATTTAATTAATTACCTCACAAGGAATTCACATAGCCCAATTGGTAACTAACTAGCCCAACTTCTAGGAGGTCTCGAGTTCAACTCCTTCCTAGCTAAGCTAGTTTTATTTACCGAAGGCAATTTATTTTTGATTTAATTAATTTTATTTTAGTGTATTTGCTTAATATACTTTTAATGTATAGAAGCTAGTGCTATTTTGCTAATCCTGTTAACATAATTAAGCATATATTTATTTATATTTATAAAGATAAATATAAATATATATATAGATATATAGTATATATATATATATATATATAAATATATATATATATATATATATATATATATATATATATATATATATATATATATATATATATACCTTAATATACGTATATGTGTTCATAAGCATATGTGTGCACCCATATGTTTATGACACATATAGTATAAATAACTCATTATTCATATTACTTTCATTTTATAACTATATAGCCAGAAGATGTAGGGTACAAATAACAGCTTGTCATTAATACTAACATGATAATCTAACAAGGATAAGTCACTGACACAGAAATCGACCAACAAGGATTCACATAGACAACCTACTGACAAAGTCGAGCATACCCTAACAGCAAGAACAAGATCCAAACCCTAATAACTGATAAACCACATAATACCTCCCTACCAGGAACTGATCCAGCACTTCCCACCTAAGGTGGATGATCAAGGATAAAGGTTTTCTTTTGTGAAGCTTGGTGATATCTCCATGACAACAACAATGATCGAGGATTTTTTAAGGGATCGCTCAGACCTATGGAGCCAGGTGGAGAGGATACCTGGTACCTACAAATCCTGCATCACCAAGAAGAGATACATATACATAGAGATATACAAATCAGATATATGCAAGCAGATGACTAGGATCGATACATCGTGTGGACCTCACTAAGTGAGTAACTACGACTTCATCCTGAGTCATGAAAACACATCAGACATATGTATCCATAAACCAATTGAGATAAGGTTTAGTATACAATTCATGAGATAAAACATGTAAAACTAATACATTCTTCTAGGATCTCATAAACATATAATCAATGTAACTATAACTAAGCATATAAATATCATCTGATGAACGTATAATCCTCCATGAAACATAAACATGAGTGCATAGTTCTAACCATCATAATAAAAAAAGTATCAAATCATAGTATCACTGTAGGAGAGGTATTACAGAATTCATTACATTTTGGACCATAAGATCTTGGTTAAGAACCCCATTAGAACATATTGACTGATTATGAGCTTGATTGCATAGAAAACACTAGTCAGTAACAATATTATTCTTACTAGGAACAATATCCCCAATGGTATTAAGAGGTGTAGGATTATATGGTCTATTAGGCCTTTGATTCAAACTCTATTTATTTGCATTGTTATTACGTTAGAATTGTTTCCTATTAGCTTGATAATTGGGCTCATTAGGATATTTAGATGAGGAGCAAGCAAACTAATTTTGAGCTCTACGATTTTCCTATTCTTGATTCCTTTTAAGGGTCACTAACTCATTACCAAAGGACTACAGTAAACTCTCTATCTTTTGTTGATTGTCTTTAATAGTCTATAATTCATTTAGAGAGGTAGTAGGGACTAGCTCTGGGGCTTTAAATGATGGGACAATATATAGAGGTGGAACTATCAATGGCATATTGGACTGAATACTTGGAAATAAAGGGACAAGTAGTCTAGGAGCTATCTTTCCTTCTTGAATAAGACCATTCTCTGCCCTAATAGCAGTATCAAAAGCCAGGGGAAATGAATTACCCCCCATAGGTTGAATCATAATAGAAATATTGCTATTCAAACTCTTCAAATAATACAAAAAAGAATATTTAGCTGAAGGCCTTACCATAATAGGAATCTTGTTCCAAGTCTTTTGGAAACAAAGATTGAAATCACTCATTTCCTCTTGTGGTTCCCTCTTGATAGTTGTTAATTGCTACACCAAAGACAAGTTGTCATACTTATCCTCAAATAATTTAGAAAGCCTCTCCCCCAAAACATCCCATGTAGGAATAGAGTCCATCGGAAGGGTACTAAATCAATCAAGAGCTTTACCCTTTAGTGATGCAGCCAATAGCTTCAAATCTACATCTTCCATTGTGATGTGATGGACATTGCAAAGAGTAGAAACATCTCTCATGTGTTCAATGGTTGTTACTTGTCCTTCTCCAATAAACAATGGAAATCTTTTCAAAGTAGCCAATAGAATGTCATTGTGATTTGCAATCCTCAGAGGACTACCTTGATCAAAAGACACAAATGGAAGATTTCTTGCCATGAATTGGTATGCAGTACGTGAACTTGATGGTGGAGTCTGATTTGATAATGGTGGCTACTGAGGAACAACTTTTCTTTGAGAATCTCCAAGATCTTCAAAGATCTCCTACTCTGAAATAAGAAATTTGGTGCAGTAAGAGGGAGGAGATGAACTTCTTTTAGATCTTAATTTCCTTGGTCTTCTGGGTCTCCTATCTCTTTGAACAAGCTAAGCTAAAAGTTCTCTAGGACCTCTTGGCTCCCTTTGGACAGTTATGCCTCTCCTAGTGAAAAATAAATGTAAGTACTCAAATTATTTAACACTCCTTGTTTGGATTTGATTCATGTATCACAAGGTCCCACCGGGCATGCCAAAAACTATTTAGGTTTATAAATACCACCCCAACTCAAGGATTAGGTCTATGCAGTACTTCTATCCAACAATGGAAACCTCCTCAAGTTGTGGGTGGACTTTGATTAAGGAGGAGTCTTCAAATTATAGGTTGGTTCCTATTTGATATGAGATATCACCTCCTAATTGATAACATAGTAGGAAAAGGGAAGAGGGAAACTTTAAAACTGAAGGGAAATAGGGTTGATACACCAAAAATGAAATCAAATTCTACTTGAGAGGAAAAAAAACAACTCCAACTCATATATCAAAGGTTTGACACGTTAAATCACTATTCAACATATAGGCTAAAATATCTCACTACTAGGGTTGCACCACAAATAGCTTAACCAGTCAACAAACATGCGTATTCCATACAAGGTTTGAATTACTGTTCACCTTAAGAAGGAATATTGATACATTCACTTCTCTTGGATAATAACATAATGAACACTTGCAAAGAAAGATGAAAATCAAATCTTGAAAATCAAAACTCAAAATATATAGGCCAATAAATCATATTCTTTATTCTCCTCAAAATATGAGAAAGTAGTTAAAAAATAAGAATTTCAAGGCATCAAGGAACAATAAGCTCACTTTAGCCTTCTCTCCAAAACTTGCAACCCCTTAAACTGATAATGAAATTCAGTTTTATAATCAAGCCTAAGCCTCAAATTTGAAAACCTAAGCCTTTGAAATCTTACCTAATTTGGCCAAAAATTGTGCCAAAATCTTAGCCTATATCCATGACTAATCCCCTAAATATTGGTTTTAATAAGGATAACAATCGTTTTACAATGCTTTACCACTATTTATTTACTTAAATTTTGAATAAAAATTAAAAATTTTAAAAAAACCTACACTAGCCTAAAAATCTAAACCTGAGGAATAAATCTCTAAGTCTAAGAAAAATAAAATAGGAGAAGGTTGACATGACCATTCTACCCACTTGCACATGATGGAGATAAGAGGTAGTGAGGTGGCATTGTGGCAATATCAAGGTCTTCCAAGATATGGACATATGCCTTAATGGCATTCAATTCTGTTCTGCAGCGCGGACTCCAAATTCTCAAAACTATTTCATTCCTTGATTTTTGCATTCATTTGGCTTTGAGTTTGGAAGAAATGTAGGGAAAAAAAACCCTTGTTGGATAGAGAATCTCTACAAACAACAAGGCATTTGGCTTGGATTTTACTTGGTATTCTCAAGCTAAGTGTAATGGATAACTCCTTGGCATTGACTATGAATTGTAATTTTGTTTCAATGTGAGGCATGAGTTCTTATTGTAATATGGAGATCACCTTTATTCATCCTCAGTCTATGACTAAAGTTCCATCATTTGGGCTATGACTGATGCTTTGTGCTTTGCGTAAATGAGGGATGTGACTAGAGCTTTCTTTATGGCTCCTCTTTTAGCTTGCAATTGTGACCAGATAACTTCACGACCTATTTTCAAAGCCTTACAACTTGAAGTCATACCTAGGTTGTGACTTAGCCATGAGTTTGGATTCTCTCTTGTCATGGATTGACTGGCTAGAATTTTGGTCTTCAATGGTTTACTCTCTTCTTGGCTGTAACTGTCAATGAATAGCTCATAGGCTGTGAACATCTTTGAAACATGAAGTTATAGCCTGTTAGGCCATCTTTCTGTCACATGTAAAAATCCTTTGAAAATGGCCTCTTCCCTGTAAATGTCTCTTGGTGTGTGGCCTACCCTATGTGCTTCATGTTGTCACCTTGCTCCAGTCCAAATTGCACGTGCTAAATCATAAAACCCAAGTTATTCAAATTCTAAAGTCTGCGGGAAACAAATTTTAAAATCTGCCACAGTGTCGAAAACCCACAGTATTTTTGAAAATCCATAATGTTTTCAGTCTTTGTGAAAACCCTCATTGTTTTCAACCTTGTGCCTTCTAGCTTTTGTGTCCTTATCTTTTGTTGCTAGAAACTTTGTGTGTTTTCAATCTTCTTTCGTTGAAAACCTTGTGTGTTTTCTCCCTCGCACATCTGCCCTGTTTGATGGCATTCCCTAGCTGTGCAAGTGCGATGGATGGTGGGATGGGTATTTCAAAGGGTCTCAAAATGATTGGTTGTTGCATTATCGCATGTCAAAAATTTATGACATACGACCATGCAACCGGTTGACATCTGGCACTTGGGGACCATTGGTGGATATGTGCGGTGGGACTGGTCTTCTTGGCGTTCGGGCAGATTAAAGTTCAGTTTAATCTTGTGGCTGTCATTATACCATTGATATAACTTGCTTGACCTTTAATGCAGCAATATAGCAACAGCCATTGATTCTCATAAGGATGGCAGGTGGGCCTGATATTTCTTAAGCGGAGTAACAATGCAGATGAGATCTACGGTCGGTGTGTGATCGCATGGAATATTCTCACCCCATGCGATCATACGCCCACCGTCTGATCTTTCCAAAAGGTAAGGCTTTTCTTAGCGGTGGGTCCTATGTCAGGTGACTTGGTGGCTATAGCAAATGATGGTGTGACATGTGGCAGCAAAGGTAGGTCTGTGTGTGGGTCTAAGTAGTTTAGCGGTCCCGATAAATTTTTAGCAGCTCGACAAATTTCTTTCTTGTCACTGGTTTTTGTAATGTTTGGTGATGCCCTAATTCATTTGGCGATTCAGCAAACAATGGTCACATGATCGCTAAGTTTTTTAGTGATGGTGGAAAGCATTTCATGAACTAGCAAAAGTTCTTCGGTCACCAGTTCACCAGATAAGGTGGGGCCAGTGTTTGCAGTGACATAGGTGACAAGGTGGCAATCTCATGGCTTGTCGTGTGTTTGCATAGTCCAGTTTTTGGCTATGCAATCATGCGACCACTATTTGGACATCGTGGTTGTAGGGTTAAGGTGGGTTTGTGGTGCCCATCTTACCGGTGTGCTTGGTGTTGATTGGTCACTGATAGGTGGTGGGGCTGAGGACTTTGCAAAGGGTTGGTGACGGACTGTCGACCGTGGTTAGGAGACCATGGTCGCATGATCACAAAGGTTAGTTTGGTGCCTTGCGATCATGCGACCAAGCATAAGATGTAGCCAGAATTCCTGTGGCGGTTAAGTTGGTGACCGTATGATTGTGTGACTAAGGGCAAACAGTGGAGGAACATAAAGCCCACGAAGTGCAAAGTAGCCTTTCATTTTCAAATTTGAATTTTCTGAGGGTTTCTAGTGATAGAAAGGACTAAATTTCAATGTAGAAGTGATTGGAACTAGTAAGAAGTAATTGGTTTGCCATTGTAGTGTGGTCCAGGGTGTGATGATCATTTGTAGGGATCTGTACCATGTAAGGAATGAACAAGGAGTGGCTCGAGGTGTATTGTAGGGTGGTTGATTTGACTTGTTCTCTTAGCGGATCTATGATCTTCTGTATACTGATCTGAGAATTATCATAATTGGAGATCATCTTTGATTTGTTTCTCTGAGATTTCTTGGTTTCCTACCCCTGTAATAAATTCTTGATTGGTTCTGATTGGTTGGGTGGTTGAAATCTTAACCTTGGTTACCCATAGCTTGTTGCATCCTACTGGTTTAGGATTCCAAGGTAACCAGTGGTATAAATTGTAGGTGGTTTGATTTTGTAAGGGTTCCTTCTTCTGTAAATTTTTGAGGAGAATTGGTTCCATGCTGAAGAATCATTTTCTTGTAGATTTTTCCCTTCTTTTCATATAGAGTGTTCCTCTTTCTATTATTGGTTCTGAGAACATAATACCTATTGTAAGTGACTTGTCTTATGTATGAGAAGTTAATATACTCTTACTGTTGTCAAGCTATCTCCATTTGAATTCTGAACTCATTAGTCATGCATCAAGGATGTCTAGTTTTTCTACTTTGCATTTCCTAAGAGCTTGTGGGTGGAGTTGTCTTCGCAGAGATAACTGGTTCAGGGTTAGTATTCATGTATGTGTTAGGGCAATTTTCTATCATAGAAAAAATCTTATGAGATTGGCCTCTCCCCTGCAAGTGTTTACTTAAAATGTCCTACCCTGTGCTCTTTATGTTGTCACCAAGCTCTAGGCCAAACTGCATCTGCTAAATAGCCGAATTTGGGAAGATATTCAAAGTTTGAAGCCTAAAGGAAATATTTCAAAATTTGCCATAGTGTCAAAAATCAACAGTGTTTCTAAAAGTCCATGATGTTTTTGGTCTATATGTTTTTGGTCTTTGTTGTTTTTGACCCTGTGCTTCCTTCTTTTGTGCGCTTATCCTTTGGCGTCAAAAACTCTATGTGTTTTTGGTCTTTTGCTGTGTCGAAAACCCTATGTGTTTTCAACCTCACAGTTTCTTATTTGTCATTTGTTCCCTAACTGTGTAGGTGCGATGGGTGGTGGGCCTAAGTTTTTAAAGGCTCTTCTTTGATTGGTTGTCACATGGCTACATGTTAGACTTCTCTGACATGCGATCATGCAACCGCTTGCCACCTATTTGTGTGGGTCCCGTTTCTTCCTGATGTTCTACTTGGCGGGCAGTTAAGCTTTCATTCTGTGACTTGGTGACTTACGGTTATCACTTGGTCTCCTGATTCTGGTGGTTAATCCCTAAGCATTCAGCGATCTGGCCACTGTGTTGTCACGTAATCTCTTCATTCTTGGCAGTTAGCGGCTAACATCTCATGACTTGGTGAATGGTTAGTCATGTAGTCGCTAGTTCTTGGTAGTTTATTGGTGGGCCCACTGTCAGAGGTGGTGATGTGGCAACCTGTGATAGGTTGTCACATGATCGTATAGCCCAGTCTTTGGCTATGCGATCATGTGACCGCTTGCCACATGTCCTTGGGCCCGTTGGCTTTTGTTAGTGGGTCTGTTGTCAGGGTGGAGCGAGTTGGCATCTTTTGATTGGTTGGTAGATTGACAAGTTGGATAGCATCGGTGGGTCTGCAGTCTTCTCAAGAGGTTAAAGCATGGACAGATTTGGTGGTTGTCATTATACTACTGAGCGGAGGTGCTCACTTTTTAACATCATGGTATAGTGAAAACTGTCGATTCTAGTTTATGAGGAGACTACGCGGTGGACCTGTTTGCAGTAGGTGGTGATGTGGCAGCCTATGATAGGCTGTCGCATGATCGCATAGCCTAGTCTTTGGCAATGTAATCATGTGACCGCTTGCCACGTGTCCTTGGGCCCATTGGCTTTTGTTGCAGAGGTGTGCATTTGTGTGGTGGGTCCAAAGTGTAAGCTGGGTTGGTGTTCTCTTTTCATTGGCCAGCAAGTGGTGATGTGGTAGTCTCATGGCTGTCGCATGATCGCATAGCCTAGTTTTTGGCTATGTGATCATGTGACAAACCCCTTGTTGTTAGCTCCTTATGGTGGCGGTTATTGTTCACAAGTTGTCACATGTTCACATAGCCCATTTTCGGGCTATGCGATCGTGCGACAGGATGCCACTTGTCCCTAGGGCCCATCTATATTTGCTTGGTGGTCCCATTGGTGGGTGTGTCATGGTGATCTCTGGTTGGTCTGTGCTAGCGGGAGGTTAGGGTTTGAACGTAGGCCCGGGCTAAGGTGTCTCGGTGATAACATGATAGTCGGTAGGATTTCTTTTTGCGGCTTGTCACATGTTTGCATAAGCCAGTTTCCTGGCTTGCGAACATGTGACAAACCTTGTTGTGGTAGGCGGCGGCATCGGTAGTTAGGAGAAGGCAGTGGGAAGTAACATGTTGCATGTTTGTATAGCCTATTTTTAGGCTATGCGATCATGCAACAACTGTTTGGTGTCGCCATTGTGGAGTTAGCTCAAGATGTTTGAATGGTTAAAACGTGAAGTCTGCGAGTGCATGGTGATTGTTGCAGATTCAAATTTGAATCTCTATGAATGTTTCCAATGACTAGGAAGGACCGAAATTGATGATAGGAAGGGCTAGAGTTGGTGCAACTGATCTTCTCTGCTGCTCTAGTGTGCTCCAGGGTGTGAGATGATTGCAGAGAGGAGTGTCTTGTCATAGGGGAATAAATGAAATGTACCAAAATTAGTTGCAGGGTTGTTTCCATTTTGAATTTTGCAAAATTTTGATTTATTTTTGGTGTTTTTCAGAGATTCTTTCATGATTGAATATCAAGTGTTAATTGCATTCAGGACTTATTATTTTCCCTCTGAATTGTATTAGATTTTGAAATGCCTAATTGATGGAAAACTCTAACCATGGTTACCCTTAGCTTGTTGCATCCTAACTTGTGTGGGATTTCAAGGTAACCATGGGTATATATGTTGTTTTTTGCTAATTTTCAAATGGTTCCAGCTTAGAGTTCCTTTCTAGTTCCATGAAAGGCTCTATTCTACAGATTTCCCCTTCTCTTTGCATATAGGGTGTTCTATTTCCATTGTTGGTTTAGAGAATACAATGCATGCTACAACAGATTTGTCTTATGTATGAGGACTCAATTTTTTCTTACTATCACCAAGCTATCTCCATTTGAATTCTAAATGCATTAATCATAGATCAAGGGTGTTTGATTTGTCTCTTTGCATTGCCCACGTGTTTGCAAGTGGAGTTATCTTCACAGAGGTAACTGGTTCAGGGTTAGTGTTTATGCATGTATGAGCTGAGATATCAAAGATAGGTCATGCTTGTTTTCTAGTGGATGCTGGTTAATGTATTGTCTGTTTATAGGTCTCTTCTAAGGGGAGGGTTAAAATCCTTTGAGTGGCTAATAACATACTTAAATGCACAGGTGGGTGTTAAGTTGAGGTTTGGTCATGGTGTGTGATTGATGTCAGGCATCAACACATTAAGCATATTATTTTCTTCTTTCATAACTATCTCTTGCAGTAGGGTATTTGACTCTGTGGCCCATTGGATAGGGCACTGGTCTATCAGAGACTTAGGGCATCTCAAGGGACCTTTCAATCATTTTAAAATCATTTCCATTCAGTCCCACCCTTTCCCTTTCTTGCTGTTAGTATAGGTCTCTAGCTTTCAGTCTCATTCCATGCAAGTAGGGCTATTGCATGAGATTTTCTATCATTGGGGTACAGGATACCTATAGGATATTGATTGCTATTCCACACTAATCTATCTGTAGGGCTTTGGTTTGTCATGAGGTGTCTTAAATGTGCAGATAAGGCAATACCTACCTGAGTGAATGTGGAGCTCAAAGAAGAAGGAGGGTTTCTCTTTATCCTCATCAATTGTTGTGTTTTTCTTGTCAAGCTTGAGTGCCTAACCTATGAGTCTAAGCCCAACTATTTGATTCAAGCTTGGTCCTGGAAGGAAAAGAAGAGCCAACAGTATGTATGAGCTGAAATATCAAGGATAGGTCATGCTTATCTTCTAGTGGATGTTGGTTAATGTATTATCTATTCATAGGTCTCTTCTAAGGAGAGGGTCAAAATCTTTTGATGGGTAATAACATGCTTGAATGCACAGGTAGGTGTTAAGTTGAGGTTTGGTCATGGTGTGTGATTGATGTCAGGCATCAACACATTAAGCATATTATTTTCTTATTTCATAGCTGTCATTTGCAATAGGGTGTTTGACTCTGTGGCCCATTAGATAAGGCATTGGTCTATGAGCGACTTAGGGTATCTTAGGGGTCCTTTCAAACCAACATTAAATTAATTACCTTTCCCTTTCATTTTGGTGGTAGTAGTAGGACTTTCTCTCTAGTCTTTAGACTCATTCTATCCAAATAGGGCTATTTTCACATGAATTGGCTTCATTGGGGTATAGATTACTTGAAGGAGTTTGAAGGCTATTCCACACTAATCTATTTGTAGGCCTTTTATTCACCAAAAAGATGGCATGAGTGTGCAGATAAGGCAATACCCACTTGAGTGAATGTGGAGCTCAAAGAAGAAGGAGGATTTCTCTTTATCCTCATCAATTGGTTTGTTTTTCTTGTCAAGCTTGAGTTCTTAACCTGTGTATCTAAGCCCAACTATTTGATTCAAGTTTGGTCCTGCAAGGAAAAGAACCAACAAAATGGTGACTCTAATGGTGACTCTACTAGGGAGAGTCTAGAAAAGAGTTAGATATACAAAACAAGCATTTGCTAAAATCTTCTCACCTAGTTGTGAGTGTCGACTCTGATTTGTCTCTGTTTGATCAGTGCATCTTCTGATAAATAGTGTGTATACCTGGTGAGTTTTAGTTGGTTGGAAGAAATACAAAAATTAGTGAAATACTTTCCTCTTCAAGGAGGTGGTGACTCTACACTGCAAAGAACCTGATGGAGCCACAAGGTGAGCTCTATATCTTCCCTGCCTTTCAGTCAACAAGGTTTCTACTACAAAATTCTAGGTATTCTCTTATTGAAAATGTCTCCCTATCAAGTGTTAATCACTATTGCAGAGGGATGAGTTGTAGTGGGCAGTTCCTGATGGAGGAATATAGCCCCTTTTGTTTTGATGGCATTGAAGGTGCCCCTAATGAGTTCTCTATCAAGGATGGGAAGTGCTTGCCAAGATTCATGGCTAGTGGATACATTTCTACAAGCTAGCATGTTGATATTGTCATGGGTATTTTTGGTGATATGGATGTTGAACATGAAGATATTGTGATGAGGTTATTTGTGCACACATTTTTTGATGGTGCAAGGAAGTGGCTCTTGTCCTTGCCTTCATGTTCAATCCCTTCTTGGGATGTGTTGAGAGCTAAGTTTGTTGAGCATTTTGAAAAATTTTATGCTCTCAAGAAGGAATTAGCAAGGTTGAAAATGGTGAACTGGCAGTTAGCAGAGGACATAAGATTGCTAAGACTGGTGGCTCCTGATGATGTTCATGAGGAGGCCAGTATTTTTGATGTTGATTCTCACTATGCAGAGAGTGTTGACTATAAAGCTGATCCTGAGATCAGTGCATATGAGGATGTTGAAGATCAATCTGAGGATGGCAATATTTCCTTTTTGTCTGTAGATTTTTCTTCTTGTCAACATGAGAAGACAATTTTCTTGTCCTGGATTGATGATGTTTTGTGTGAAAGGGAAGATATTGAATATGATGCAGATGGTGATTCCTGCATTGATTTATTCACACAAGATGATCTAAGCCTAGACGTATCCATTCTTGTTTTGGATAAGAATGATGTTTGCAATGACAGGGATGTAGTTGATGAAGAAGAAAATGAAGCTCAAAGTCCATTGAGCAACAAAATGATTTCAGCACTCTTGGCTGAATAGTTCCATAGGTATGCAGCTTGTGTGGGTTTTGATTTGTAGCTCCCCTGTGATATACATTTTGACACTGATAATGAGGCCAGTGTTCAAAGTGACCATGAAGGTCCATGTATATTAGGTCCCCCCTCTGGTAGTGACTTTGTAGAAAGAGAAGTAGAAGGACATGATAGTGTGTTTTCCTATCATCAAGATTACAGTGATGAACAAATTTCTTGTTCAAACCCTTTTCCTGTTTCTGCTAAATATGATACTGAATGTGATAGTATTGAGGACTTAGTCTTCAATAGTTGGGATAGATTTTCTTTTGGTGAAAATAATGATGATGCAGTGCTCCCCTGTCACCAAAGTTTTGATATAAACCTTCACTTGGTTCATGATCCATTTCATGAAGATGTCATTGATGAAATAGGTTGCTTAGTGATTGAAGCAATACATAAAGGTAAATTTGAAGATTCAAGTCCTTCTCAGCCAGGTAACTATATTGTAATGCATAATGTTCCTCATGTACTATTTTATGATGCATTACAAGGTGAGTTTTTTATTCTTTCCAGTCAGCAGGAAGAAGTAAGTGATGTTCCCTACTTCTTGGAATATGAATGTGAGTATGATGGTTATGACTAGAAGAACATGGGTAGTGACCAGTATAGTTTCATTCTTTAGCCCATGAATATTCACATATGTTTGCAGCAAGGTGGTCATGAAATTTTTAGGTGGCTGGTTGCATATGTGGATGAAAATCAAACCTTTGATTCAGGAGGGTCATTGATTTCATTTTGATGGCCTGGGGCCATCAAGTAAAGTTCTAAACCTTGTAAATTTTGTAAATATTTCTCCCCTTTCCTGCTATGTGTTTCTTTGCTGGCTTGTTCCCTGTGTTTTTTTTTTGAGGTTCCTTGTTTTGTCCAGTTGGTGGTCTGCTCTCCCAGTGATTCTGAATTCTTGCCATGCCTGCAAGAGACATGCTTCCCCAACTAGAGCCACTATTAGGCCATCTTTCTGTTACATGCAAAAATCTTTTGAAAATGGCCTCTTCCCTGCAAATGTCTCTTGGTGTGTGTCCTGCCCTATGTGCTTCATGTTGTCACCTCACTCCAATCCAAATTGCACATGCTGAATCATAAAACCCAAGTTATTCAAATTCTAAGGTTTGTGGGAAACAAATTTTAAAATCTATCACAATGTTGAAAACCCATAGTATTTTTGAAAATCCATGATGTTTTCGGTCTATGTGAAAACCTTCATTGTTTTTGACCTTGTGCCTTCTAGCTTCTGTGCGCTTATCTTTTGGTGCCGAAAACTTTCTGTGTTTTTGATCCTCTTTCGTCGAAAACCTTGTGTGTTTTCGCCCTCGCACTTTTGTCCTATTTGATGGAATTCCCTAGCTGTGCAAGCACGATGCATGGTGGGCCCGGTATCTCAAAGGGTCTCAAAATGATTAGTTATCACATGATCACATGTCAAAAATTTATGACATAGGACCATGCGACCAGTTGACATCTGGCGCTTGGGGCCCATTGGTGGATATGTGCAGTGGGACCGGTCTTCTTGGCATTCGGGCAGATTAAAGTTCAGTTTAATCTTGTGGCTGTCATTATACCATTGATATAACTTGCTCGACCTTTAATGCAGCGGTATAGAGATAGCCATTGATTCTCATAAGGATGGCAGGTGGGCCCGGTATTTCTTAAGCAGAGTAACAATGCAAATGAGATCTATGGTTGGTGTGTGATCGCATGGAATATTCTCACCCCATGCGATCATGCGCCCACCATCTAATCTTTCCAAATGGTAAGGCTTTTCTTAGTGGTGGGTCTTGTGTCAGGTGACTTGGCGGCCGCAGTGAATGATGGTGTGACATGTGGCAGCAAAGGTAGGCCTATGTGTGGGTCTAAGTGGTTTGGCGGTCCCGATAAATGTTTAGCAGCCCAAAAAATTTCCTTCTTGTCACTGGTTTGCGTAATGTTTGGCGATGCCCTAATTCATCTAGTGATTTAGTGAATAATAGTCGCATGATCGCTAAGTTTTTTAGTGATGGTGGAAAGCATTTTGTGAACTGGTGAAAGTTCTTCGGTCACCAGTTCGCCAGATAAGGTGGGGCTGGTGTTTGCGGTGACGTAGGTGACAAGGTGGCAATCTCATGGCTTGTCATGTGTTCGAATAGCCTAGTTTTTGGCTATGCAATCATGTGACCACTATTTGGACATCGTGGTTGTGGGGTTAAGGTGGGTCCATGGTTCCCATCTTGTCGGCATGCTCAGTTTTGATTGGTCACTGATAGGTGGTGGGGCTGATGACTTTGGAAAGGGTTGGTGACAGACTGTCGACCGTGGCTAGGAGACCATGGTTGCATGATCGCAAAGGTTAGTTTGGTGCCTTGCGATCATGTGACCAAGCATAAGATGTAGCCAGAATTTGTATGGTGGTTAAGTTGGTGACCGTGCGATTGTGCGACTAAGGGAAAACAGTGGAGGAACATAAAGCCCGCGAAGTGCAAAGTAGTTGTTCATTTTCAAATTTGAATTTTCTAAGGGCTTCCAGCGATAGAAAGGATTGAATTTCAATGCAGAAGTGATTGGAACTGGTAAGAAGTAATTTGTTTGTCATTGCAGTGTGGTCCATGGTGTGATGATCGCTTGCAGGGATCTATACCATGTAAGGAATGAACAAGGAGTGGCTCGAGGCATGTTGCAGGGTGGTTGATTTGACTTGTTCTCTTGGTAGATTTATGATCTTCTGTATACTGATCTGAGAATTGTCATAATTGGAGATCATCTTTGATCTATTTCTCTGAGATTGCTTGGTCTCCTGCCCCTGTAATAAATTTTTGATTGGTTCTGATTGGTTGGGTGGTTGAAATCTTAACCCTAGTTACCCATAGCTTGTTGCATCCTACTGGTTTAGGATTCCAAGGTAACCAGTGGTATAAATTGTAGGTGGTTCAATTTTGTAAGGGTTCCTTCTTCTGCAAATTTTTGAGGAGAATTGGTTCCATGCTAAAGGATCCTTTTCCTATAGATTTTTCCCTTCTTCTTTTCATATAGAGTGTTCCTATTTCTCTTGTTGGTTCTGAGAACATAATACATATTGTAAGTGACTTGTCTTATGTATGAAAACTTAATATACTCTTACTATTGTCAAGCTATCTCCATTTGAATTCTAAACTCATTAGTCATGCATCAAGGATGTTTGGTTTTTCTACTTTGTATTGCCTAAGAGCTTGTGGGTGGAGTTGTTTTTGCAGAGATAACTGGTTCAAGGTTAGTATTCATGTATGTATGAGCTAAAATATCAAGGATAGGTCATGCTTGTCTTCCAGTGGATGTTGGTTAATGTATTGTGTATTCATAGGTCTCTTCTAAGGGGAGGGTCAAAATCCTTTGATAGGTAATAACATGCTTGAATGCACAGGTGGGTGTTAAGTTGAGGTTTGGTCATGGTGTGTGATTGATGTCAGGCATCAACACATTGAGCTTATTATTTTCTTGTTTCATAGTTGTCATTTGCAATAGGGTGTTTGACTCTTTGGCCCATTGGATAAGGCACTGGTCTATGAGAGACTTAGGGTATCACAGGGGTCCTTTCAACCCAACATTAAATCAATTACCTTTCCCTTTCATGCTGGTGGTAGTAGTAGGAGTTTCTCTCTAATCTTTAGACTCATTCTATGCAAATAGGGTTGTTTGCACATGAATTGGCTTCATTGGGGTACAGGTTACCTAAAGGAGTTTGAAGGCTATTTCACACTAATCCATCTACAGGCCTTTTATTCACCAAAAGGATGGCATGAGTGTGCAGATAAGGCAATACCCACCTAAGTGAATGTGGAGCTTAAAGAAGAAGGAGGATTTCTCTCTATCCTCATCAATTGGTTTGTTTTTCTTGTCAAGCTTGAGTGCTTAACCGATGTATCTAAGCCCAACTATTTGATTCAAGTTTGGTCCTGCAAGGAAAAGAACCAACATAACCGAGCTATAATTCAGTCTCGAGCCCTTTTATTTGGTCATAGCTTAAATATTCTTCATTCTTATTGTGATCTAGGCTATGACTCAAAGCTTGAAATATCAAGCTCATTGTGACTCCATCCATGACTAACTAGTAATCTCAATTCCCAGTATTAACCTCAGCATAACATATGGGTTTATGAAGTTTTTTCATTTTAGCACTTTTTGATATGGGTTTTTTTGCATCTAACATCTCCATCATGATTTGTGAACCTTCTTAAGTCATCTCGGCATAGCCTAACCTATAACTGAGAGATGTAAAAAATGAAACTTAGCACCAGCTAAGACATCTATGAGTCATAGCTCCAGACTCATACTGAGCTAATTGAAACTTTGAGCTTCAAGCTTGGATAACAGACACATGTTATTTCACAAAACATGCACATAAGTTAGCTTATACTCTTTATTTATTTTGGATTGTTGCCGACAGCTTAAATACATCTTTTACAACATTGTTTTCCCTTTTTTCTTGAAGCACATGAAAAAGATATTTTGATTGCACATAATAAAAGCCCACTTTGATATTCAACCCATGCATGAACCTTGTGTAAGTTTGATATGGTAAAAACATGAACTTCAAAGCTCGACTGTAGATATTTATTGACTAAGACAACATGCTCATAGTTTGAATATTTCAAAAATTATTGCATATGTTTGTTCACTTTCTTGAATCCACATGCTTATTGTTACAATATTTTTCCATTAATATTGATGCATAACTCCAAAAATGAATAATAAGCTTTGAAAAGCTTACTGGTACATATTCTTCCATAGCATAGTCACTGTGGTATTATTTCACCAGTCACTTTATTTTTTTTCTATTAAGAACCATGAAATCCCACTTTATGCTTATGAATTAGTCATAAATGAAAGTACTTAGACCTCCGTAGATGAATTGAAGTCTTTAAAACTCACATTAATTCCCTTTAGCACAGTCATTGTCAGTCATTTCATTTCATTTCAATCTTAACTATTTCAATTAATAAATGAAAATAGTCATTTTGAATTTTGAATTCAATGTTGAAAATAGTGAACATCTTTAAACTCGCTGGTACATATTACCAGGCTTGAACACAACTCTCCTCTGCTTTGATGTTGAATATAAACCTTTAATCACAAGAAATACAAAATGATAAAAAATGCATGTTTATTGCCAATGAAGTACGAGCATGGGCTCGTGATATCCGAAGACTTTAGAATGTAATTCAATGAAGTTCAAGCACGGGCTCATTACATTAACTAAATACAAACTAAAAACACTTTTATAACTTTAAAGCTCAATTATGTATCATTTCTCAGTAACAACAATGATTTATTGAATTTTTACTTTAAATTCAGCAATATTGTTTGAACATGGTACTTAGAGAATTGCAATGCCAATGACTGTGTAGTTGTATGTTGGCATTTGAACATGACTATTTTGTGACTTTTAGCATTTTTTTGTAACATTTTGGAAGGCACCTTGCTCTGTATCTTCTTTCTCTAAGTGTGAAGTTGAAACTAGTTAACTTTAAGCACTACAAAATATCTTGTTAAGTTCTTCAAACAACAACATTGAAAACTTGTCAGATTAGTGAACATAATAAATAATCATCTTATCATAATGCCAAAAGGAATGACACTTGTGAATCAAAATTCAAGTTATTATGTTCAGTAATCTAACAAGAAATTGCTATTTTCTAAAAAAGGTTTCTCAGTTGGAAACACTAAGTCCCTTTCATTGAGATATCTAGTTTATAAAAGGACAACATATATCAAAATGACCATAAATATTAAAAGGTTTCTTGTTTAGAAAACAAGTCCCTTTAATACTATCTTTTACTTATTGTAGATACAAGTTTCCTTATTGTATTGAATTTACTAGATAGATATACAACATTGAAAGAATTGATTATAGTTGTATGTTGTTTGTGTTTCATGCATTGCTTAGATCCAATTGGATCTAAAATCATTTTCTTTTTCTCATGATTTTGGTGAAAACCCTAAAAAACCAAATGTAGATGAACAGCTAGGACCTGACAGACAACCAACAATAAACATATAGAAGGAAATGCATGGGACCCCTACTCCATAATTCTATCATGCTTTCTATTATGCAAATGTACTCTTATTCACATGAAATATGAAATATGAAAAGATAGTTATATACTACATTCAGTTTGAATGCACAATGTAATGATCAGTTATGAATTTTGAAATTTGAAATGTGATCAATCTTTAGAGTACAATAATGAAATATGATAATGAATGTAATCATGAAATGTTAATTAATAAATACCTGAAAGGTAGCCTCAATTGGACCCCTAAAGATGCAATATTTCCTATTCATGTTTATTCTTCTGTACGCTATAATTTTGAGTAACAATACCATCAGTAAGAAGATTTGCAAGTTCATTTTGAACTATATTATTTGTCACTATGGCATCCCACAATGCATTATAATTGACAATGTTACACCTTTCAAGAATAAGGATGTCAAAGAATTGTGCTAACAATTTTCTATTCATCACTACTTTTACTCCCTATACTATCCTCAAGAAAATTCTGAAGTTGAGGCTACAAATACAACCATTATCAAAATCCTCAAAAGGATAGTCAGTGAAACTAGTTGTGACTGACACCTACAACTAAACCACTCCCTATGGGCTTATCTCACTTCAATTTGTACACACCCTCTAGAGTCACTTAGTATTCCCTTGAATGTGGTTTTTAAGCCATCTTCCCCCTTGAAATAAAGCTCCCAGCCCCTATAGTATCCTTGCAAAATTTGTTACTAGATGTGGGCTACAGAGTTGCATGACTTCAAGAGCTCTCGCTCCTTGAGTAGAGGTGCCTCAATGCCTTAAATCATTCTTATGTGTATCATAATTTATTATACCTACAATATAACAAGAAAATCAAGCCAATAGAATTTGAAGTGAGCAATCGTGTCCTTATGGAGAATTAGAAGAACCTCTAGAACCATGTCAAGAAAAATAAATTTGAGCCTAATTGGTTGGGTCTTTATGTTACTACAACCAAGTATGAGTATGAGGCATATCATCTTGTGACACCACAAGGGGATCCTCTCCCCAAGCCTATGAATATCATGCATTTTAAATGATTCTATACATAGATATGTTTGCGATAAGGATCTACCCACCACACTAAGTTTTTTATCCCATCAAAACTGAGCTTAATACTGGGTAAAAGTGCAAAGTTGTGTCACGTTTTGGGCTAACTTATCAGCACAACTGAATTTTAGTATTTCTAACTAAAATTATGTTTTGGAAAACATATGGTCTAGATAGATTCATTCTAGCTAAGTTAGATAAGTGCTTCAACTTTTCCAATTGGAAATATCTATTAAATGCATGTTTTATACCAATTAATAAGGAAATAAAATTATTTCAAAAAAGTGATGTTTCCATAGCTCCTACTCTTTTTAATGATATTTTTACAAATATAAAAGTGCCCTTTCTTAGAGCACAGAGTCAATATCCAATTTTTGCTAGTAATTTTTATTTACATAGCCTGACCGCATTCAACATTTTTCATTATGAAAATGTTGAATGCGACTTGGGGCTTTCAGATATCCGATTGAATCCTATATCTGATTTTCTTTTAAGATCATAGGTAAGTTTAATTTTTATGTTTTTAGTGTTTTTATTATTTTCTTATAGAAATTTGTAGTTTTTAATATAAAAATTAGGGTTTAAATGACTTTTTCTTATTATTTTTTAAAATTAATTGTAATTACTGATTTGTTTTCTAATTGTAATCAAACATGGACCCAAATCAATCAAAAAACCCTCTAAATAATCCCGCAAGCAATCCAAAACCACCTCCCAACAATTCTCCACTTTCATAAGATGAACCAGTCTCAAACCCTCGCCACTTAGATGATCTAATAGGAGACAATCTAAATCAACTTAGATGATTTCAAACCACCTATGTGAATATCCCCACATTGCGCCCCATGTTTACAACATTGAACTCAATTATTGATAACATGGAGAGACTTACAAAGAAACATAGTGCTGCACTTCTTTGGCACAATTCCATGCACACCTAGTTTAACGATGGGCTTGAATATGATCAAGTCATGAGCCTAAACATAATAAAACATGACATATGTAATCTTTTTGTGGATCCTAAAACTAGTTTAAAAGTGGACCCTAAAAAACCCAGGTTGTCAATTAAATGGTGTACAAATAGTGCAACACGCGACAACTTTTGGGACCATTGGTGGATGGTTTTTAATAGACCACCTCATAGAAATTTGGATGTCCCATTTTATTTTATTAAAAAATTGTATGCTAAATTTGTGCTCGATCACAAGGTCAATTATTAGAGTATGAGACCAAACCAGGGTGTAGGTTTAGGATCTCCTCAGGATAGGCCATGGGAACACTCGGTGAAATCCCACACATATGTCCCCCCTCCCAAGATTTCACCACCTCCCATAGTGCAACATCCTGACATTATTACTGAGGCTGACTCACAAACTAATCAAGCCATTCACACCTTGAGTGATATGTTGGTTACGTAGAGTATGACATTGTTGCCTCCTTGTCCTAATGCTTATGGCCCTTCCACATCCTCCATGAGCTCACATGTTTGTGTGTCCCACACTTGCATTATGTTAAAGAATCTGTGCTTAGGTCCCCTGAATGATAGTGATGTATATAATTATGCCTTTGAGGTGGATGATTCTACACAACAGACTACAGGGACTGCAGTACCTCATGGAGATGTGCATTAGGGCAATACAGAGCCATGGACTCCTACTGTTATGGTAAGGGTAAATAGTTCACTTTTTACATTGTATTTAAATTTTATCATTCATATTTTTAGTAGAATTTTCTTATAATAATTTATCACTTATGTTTTTTTATGTCTTACATTTATGTTCAATTGATGAAAGAGGAGGAGATGGCACATGTGGAGGGGTCCACACTTTCAGCCATATCATTTGGTCTTGACACTTCCATGGTACATATGTTGTAATGTACTCATTGGTTTCATTAAATTATTATAATTGTATATGTAAATTATTTTCTAATTTTTATGATCATCTTATTACATACTAATGTAGGTGTCACCAGTTGCCACCAGGGGAAAATGTGAGGGGGTGCAGGTGTTAGGTGTTGACAAGGGAAAGGTAATTAAGTAATTTAGTTTGTTTATGCATACATGTATACTTGTCAGTTGTGCGTACTCATTTTTAATTTACACGGTTTATTTGACAAAGAGTGGCATGTGATGTTATCATTAGACCCTATCGTCATGATAGACTCACATGCATATCCATTCACAGTGATATCCCCATGGTACGTATATTTCTAAAGTTATTTGTGTCTATTTTACTATCAAGTATATATAATATGATCAAGTTATGATAGTATGAAGTATCTATTTGACTTTTGTAGGTCACTCCTAGTTTGAGGGAGGTAGAATGCCAAGGGTTTGTATTGCTAATGACTCAACCAATATTTCTTGAAGAAAGTTCAACATGGGTAAGTTTTAATGTTAATTCAATTGTTTTGTAAACCTATAGTTTCTACCAAGTATTTAACATTAAATGGTATAACTCATAGATCAATCTCATGTTCGCAAACATATACAAGTTAGAGTCGACATTGGTGGCATTGTTCATGCACTACCAAGGACATATATTAGGTCTGCTATCTGTGGGAGGAGACAAAGAGGTGAGGTATATGAGAGTTCAATTTTAGTTTAAATTTTATTTATTATTGTTGACTATGATTCTAAATTTTAATCTAACATGGGGTTTCACTTTTGTGTTTGAATGCAGGATCCATCAGAGCCAAAGCGTACTTCAAAGAGGTTGCATTTTGATGATCCACCAATAGAATAGGATGTCCTAGAAATATTTGTAGTTGAACTTCTTATTTTGAGATGTCATATGACACATTTTTAGATGGTGTATGCCACATTATATTTAGATATGTTGACATGTAAATATATAGAGAATTATTGTTCATTTTGTTATATATGAAATTTGATATTCGATCCAATTTGTTAATTGTGTGTTCATTTATTCATTGTTAGTAAGTAAATATGCTTATGTGTATGTACTCATGTGTATGATTGATGCCTTAAGTATATTCATGTATATTCAAGTACATTGTTCATAATCTAAATTCATGTGTATGGGCTATGTGTGTGACTTAAGTGAATTCATGTGGTATGATTTATAATCTATGTGCTACATGTATCCGTCATGACTTAAGAAAATTTATGTGAACACTTTATGTGCTACGTGTGTTCCAATGTGTAATTCATCATTTAAGTGAATTCAAAATTTACGTGCTACATTGTATTCATGTGTATCTGATGCTCTCAACCAAGAAAATCTAATGCAGAGCCCTCTAATATCCCCTCATGGAACTCAACTCAACTTGAGGATTCTACAAGCATCTTGGAATATACTGAAGGAGTTAGTCTCAACTCAAGGGTCAAATAGAGTGCTTTAACCTTAGAGAACCAATAAATATGACATTTTGAACAAGTTCAATTCCTCTAACCTCTCATCCAAACTTCTCTTGGCAACAACTTCATTCTAGGCCTCTTAGTGCACCTAGAGCCTCCATCTTGTCAAAAATTAAAATAGGTCTTCCACCTTGATTGTAACATGATATAACATATTAATATGGTCCATCTACTATGTTCCACCAATCTACCAATTCCGGTCAACTCATCTTCCACCAATCCACTCCAATAGCCCTTATAGGCTTGTAGCCTTCACCAGTCATAATTCATCCTTTTTCTCTAGAATTATCCAAACAACTCAAGAAACTAATGGTTGATCTAAATAAAATTTTGGATTCCTTAAATCCTCCCCAAGACTTATCATATATTCCTTTTGGATACATTTAAAGGATTACTTTGCCTCTTGACACACCAGAATGCTCGCCAACATACATAATGGTGCTTAGTGGACCTTCGAAACAATTTGGTCTGGCATGTTCATGAATATTCTATTGAATTCATGTTCCAAACAAGGTTTTCCAACTAGAGCTAATGACACATTCTATCTGATGCTAGGACAAATGGTTTGGAAGAAACCCAGTGGTGCAATTTTCAACTGACCCTCACTACAAATTTTGACATCAAGCGAGACATGCATACTAAATTAAAAAAAAAATGAATCTCCCAAAATGGAGAGTGGTTATTGTAGGCTTAAAAAATGTGGTCTTATAGCATCTCATGTTTAGGTGATACTTCTCATGGGGTCCAAGATACGAGCCTTAAAAGATCATTGCCCAATCATGCTTAGTGCACCTTGGGGACACTTTGGTCCAGCATAGTCCGGAATGTTTTAGTGACTCAGCAGTTGAAAAGAAGTTGTCACTAGTGTTTACCCACCCAAATGGAATTAATGGTGTAGTCCATTTGGTGCTAGGATGAATGGTTTGGAAGAAATCCAGTGGTGCAACTTTCAACTTAATCTCATTGCAAGTTTTGGCATCAAGCGAGACTAGCATGCCAAATACAAACAAATTTGAATCTTAAAGATTAGAGAGAGGTTATTGTAGGCCTAAAAAATTTGGTCATGTAGCATATCACATATCATCAATATCTTTCATGATGTCTGAGAAATGAGCCTTGAAAGATCGCTGCCCAATCGTGCTTAGTGCACCTTGGGGACACTTTGGTTCGACATGGTCTAGAACATTCTAGTGACTCAATGGTCAAAAAGGAGTTGTCACTAGAGTTTACCCATCTAATCATAGCTAATGGCATAGTCAATTTGGTGTTGGGATGAATGATTTGGAAGAAACCCAGTGATGCAACTTTCAATTGACCCTCGCTGTAAGTTTTGGCATCAAGCGAGACTAGTGTGCTAAATTCAAACAAGTTTGAATCTCCTAGAATGGAGAGAGGTTATTGTAGAACTCAGAAATTAAGTCTTGTAGCATCTCACAGATCACTGATACCTCTCATGGGGTTTGAGATACAAGCTTTGAAAGATCGCTGCCCAATCATGGTTAGTGCACCTTGCGGACACTTTGGTCCAGCATGGTTTGGAATATTCTATTGAGTCAATGGTCAAAAAGGGGTTGTCACTAGAATTTACACACCCTGCCAAAGCTAATGGAAGAGTCTATTTGGTGTGGGGATGAATGGTTTGGAAGAAACCCAGTGGTGCAACTTTCAACTAACCCTCACCGCAAGTTTTGGCATCAAGTGAGACTAGCGTGCCAAATTCAAAAAAAATTAAATCTTCCACAATGGAGAGAGGTTATTTTAGGCCTAAAAAATGAGGTCCTATAGTATCTCATGGATCACTAATACCTCTCACGGGGTCCGAGATACGAGCCTTAAAAGATCGCTGCCCAATCATGCCTAATGCACCATGGGGACACTTTGGTTCGGCATGGTCTGGAATGTTCTAGTGACTCAGTGGTCACAATGGGCATTGTCACTAGTGTTTACCCACCCAACCAAAGCTAATGGCATATTCCATTTGGTGGTAGGATGAATGGCATGGAAGAAACTCAATGGTGCAACTTTCAACTTACCCTCACTGCAAATTTTGGCATCAAACAAGACTGGCATGTCAAATTCAAAAATATTCGAATCTCCTAGAATAGAGAGAGGTTATTGTAGGTTTATAAACATGGTCTTGAAGCATCTCAAAAATTTCTAATACCTCTCATAGGGTCTAAGATATGAGCCTCAAAAGATTGCTGCCCAATCATGCTTAGTGCACTTTGGAGACACTTTGGCTCGGCATGTTCCAGAACATTCTAGTGACTCAATGGTTGAAATGGGGTTGTCACTAGCATTTACCCACACAACTAGAGATAATGGCATATTCCATTCGGTGCCATGATGCAATCCTTGAACACTATCCCTTCACCCCAGGGAATCACCATTTTAATTTGGACATGTTTGACTAATTTTGACTCAATGAGTCCAACTATTACATCATTTTATGATACAAATGTACATGGAATTAAGACAATACAAATGTAAGGATAAAAAATTAAGATAATAAAAATTATATGAGAATACAACATTCATAGTAAGGAAACACATTTTTTGCACTTTACATGGCACTAAGACAATACAAATGTGGGCTCTTAATATTTGCAAATCAACCTCATGGGCTCTTTTATATTTTAAATTTTGCATCTAATATTGCATCAATTTTTTTATATACAAAATTTAGCATCTAAATATGCACATTGCATTCGATTATTGTTTTTATATATAAAATTTGGCATCTAACTATGCACATTACATTTAATTGTTATTTTTATATAAAGAATTTAGCATCTAATTATGCACATTACATTTGATTGTTATTTTTAGATACAAAATTTGGCATCTAAATATGCAAATTACACAACTATATATAAAAATTAAGTTTCATTTCCACTCCTAAAGTGTATAAGTTGGTACTCAATGCCATCTACATTCTAATCCTTGCATTCAGAAGGCAGAAGAAAAGTTAATAGAGAATATAAGAAGTTTATATAGGTTGAGAAAAAGATTATGAACATGTATAAGTAACTAAATGAACCAAAGAACATGACTAGACAATTCATAGTGAATTTTACCATCACAAAATATGGGCTAATCAAATGCACACCTCGATCTTCTATATCAATCATATATGTATCTAACTGCATTTACAATCCACATTCAAAACCAAGTTAATTGGCTCAAACAAATAAAGAAAAAAACTACAATTAATTTATTGAACGTAATCATAATAAACGTGGAAAACCTTGCTACTTGAGTTGAACTTACCTACAAAAGTATGCCTAAAGGGTCATCTCTCTACTTTAGGGTATTCAATATTGCTTCATGATCAGAAGTATTAATAGTCTAAAGTTCCTTTGTCTTTGGTTTTCCTTGATGTTTCAACAATTTAACATTCATTCCTATAACAAGGTGTGAATACATGAGAATGGTTTTGTGCTTCTCATAGTCTTCAAACATAGGAATGCCATTATTTCTAATCATATATGTGTGCAACCATGTTCTTGCAACAACATGTGATCTTGTTGGATATGTGAACATATCATCATCTATCGTCGTTTGTGCAATATTTTTCTTTCTTCGTACACAATGTGCTAACAAGTATTCCAATCTCTCATCATTCCCTTGTGGTGCAACTAATGTAAAAGCATGTCCTAGCTGTAGAAGATCTAAAATATGGTCGTAGTCAAGTGAAAAATCCATGTCATCATTTATTATAGAGACCATGAGAGATAAATGAGTAAGATAATGTGGAACACATGTATCAACCCACTCACTTGACTCACAGAGATCCCAATCACACTAAGGAAAACTCAAACAATAACAAGCCAGCTCTCATGTCCAAATAGTCCATGTACTAGCATCTGAGCTTAGAAATGAATGCATTTTTTAACAATCTTTCATAGTTTGACAGTCCAATCTATCTCCTATTGTTCCCAACTCAACCAACCAAAAGAATCTATACACCACTAAATCAAGAGTCCCCCTGTGACAATGTGAAGTACACCAATCAACAATAGAATGAACATCAATGCTTTGTGCACTTGAAATCCTTAGTTTCTCCTTAACTAGGGATCTCTTTATGCATGCATAGACTCCTTCATGCTCCCCTTTTCCATGACCAGCTTAAAGAAAACTCCAAATATGATGTACACATCTCTCTACATGCATTTTACATAGCCAATAAAACATACGAGCATTTTTTAATTGACCTGTGTAGTTATCTAACCAAATGAGATGTATATCCATAGCAATATTATTTTCCCACACCCACTCAAAATAATTCTCAAATCAATGTTGGAAAAACTCAGATGAGTGCAATCTATCATCACTCATATAAAAATGGTACTCTCTAATTATCTTTTGGTCATCTTCTATACTATCAGGGGAATGTCTATATGTTATGTGCACAAAAATAATAGCTTGAATAGATTTGTAATATTGATCTTGCAACTCATTTTGGGGCTACAATGTATAGTTCTCTACAAATTCAACAACCGATATAATAGTACCAATCGGGAAAGTGTCCTTACACATCTTGAATTGTTGATCCAACCACTGATACCTGTGACTATGCCTTACATACTTGTAAAAAAGATTCTTCCTGAATTCAGAAATAAAACCAGCTACATTGCATTCTTTTGTAACCAACTCATATCTAGAGCCTTCACCTCCACTTTTTAATGTATATTTAATGGTTCATATACCTTTTTGTGGCTAATTGTCTTTCCAAAATCATGTTTTCAGTCCTCATAAAAACATTCAACAATCTTGACTATCCCATCACACTCAGAGCACTTATCATTTAAGAAATCTTTTCTATAAAAGAAACATCCATCAATGTAGGACATGAAAAATGATCTAGAAAGTCTCTTGATGATTTTGGAAGAGCACTTTCACCACACTCCTCCAAAATTTCACTAGTATGCAAAGTAGAATGAAGGGATCGCAACAATTCATGGTGCATTGAAAACTCCACATGATATTTTCAACAAGTATTTATAATCTTTAGAGGCACACAAAAAAGGCTTGAGCATTTCAAAAGGTCTTTGTGATATTTTCAATGTTGGATGTGTCTCACAATTTTTTTTGAAGAACATCATTTGCCTCACCTCCAAATATTCTTTGGTCAATTCCTTCATATTCAATTGGTGGATTGTCATTGACAATGTCCAAACTTCCATTGTCCCCATCTACATGTTCATTTTCAAAACCTACATTTTCATCTTTAATCCCTACATTCTCATTTTCAATGTTATTGTCATAAATCATTTCAAATTCATGTTCTTCACTTGACACCACATTCAAAGGTGGGTCTATGCCAACATCTTCATTAATATTTAACATACCTTGTCTCTTGTTTTGATGGGAAACCCTATCCATTTCTCTATACACTTGAATCTCTTCATTTGTGAGTTTTCTCTTGCATTTATGCTTTCAACGACTACTAATCCCCATAGTGAGACCAGAAAGGTGATGCAAAAACCTTTGGTAATAGATAAAATCCAACCAACAAGTGCAAAAAGTGGATTTTTGTCTTCTCTAAAGACAAAATGTGATTTGCTAAAACTCGACTCCCATAATTTGGCATAAAAGCATGCCTCTTTGGAGGGACCAAGAGAATATAGTTTTTACATTTCACCAGTAAATAGAATCGGACAACCAAAAATATCATAAATCTAAAAAATATCCAATATCCAATATTACCAGATATCCAAAATCTCCCGCCAATCTCTCTCTCTCTCTCTCTCTCTAGAGGACTCTCTATATTCAAGTACATATGCAGATGCAACATGAATAATTCATCTCATTACTTATTTCTTGATATTTCCCAAATAAAGGGTGATGTTTATTTTTTGAAGAGGATTGCAAAAGTGAAACAAGTAATAGTGTACTAGAATATTATTGGGAAAACATGGGAAACTTTGAGGAGGTTGAAAGATTTTTTTGGTGAGTTAAGACCTCATGCTTCATTTTTCTCTATCAAGGGCTCCTTATTTATAATTGTCTAAATGATTATATTTTCTCAATATGTTTATTTAGTGGGATACATATCTCGCACTATTCTTATTGATTCCTATCCTAATGATTACTATCTCTTATCAAGCATTCCTAACTTGTGGTATTCTAGATATTTCCTTTATAATGGTTCTTCATTTACACTTTCAATGCCTTGTCTTAATGTCACATTATTACTCATTTAATTTTTTGAAATTATTTCATTATACCCCAGAAATAGAGAGCCCATAAAGAAAAATTCTTATCATAACTGATTCTATGAATATGTTAAAATCCTTTGTCTTCTAACCTTGCCTTTTCTTCTCACATTTCTATTTTTTATATAATTTTCATATAGATCCACTTATATCTAACAATCTTGTGATTTAAAGAAAGAAAAACCAAATCCAAAGTTTAGTTCACAATGAATGAGTTATATTCCTCCTATATGGTTACTTGATAGGATCACACTAGGTGCTCACTTAATTTTTTTAGTATCACTTAGATTCCCAAATCAACAATTCCCTAATTCCTTTTTTAGGGATCCAACAAGGTGTCTCCATATCTCCTAAGGACTTCGTCATTGTCCTCAAATAGACTAGACTACTCTCCAACTCCTAGGTGATCTATCAATGGTAAAGTGTTCCCTCTTTTCTCAAGTTCTCTTCTATCCTTCCTAGTGTACCTTACCTCATAATAAAGTGGTGAGTCTTGTAGGGGTTCAGAGGTAACCAATTCCTATTCTTGATTCAATTTTTGATACAATTTATCATGATCTTCACAACTCTTCCTTATCGATCCCATCAAATTTTCCCAAATTGGCATTTTAGCCTTTTTGCCCCAATTAGGTCTCCTAGTCTAGGTTTTTAGGATTTTATACAAATTTATCCTAAAGGACCTCCAAACAAATAAAAAATTATTTGTTCATTCAGGAAACCCTAATATATTTTGTGGGTCTTTAGTTCATATGCATCCATGCAGTACCCTAAGCCAACTAGGAGGGTTTATTGAGGGTTTTAGTGGCTTCTAGGAGCTCATTGTACACAATAAGGTTATGATTTTCAAATGTATTGTTCAAGCCTCTATCTTTCCATCATGGATTTTTATTTTCACCATTCTCATATCAAAATTCTTGTACATCTTCTTGTTCACCCCTGCAAGCAAACTTACAATTTCACCTCCTTGTCCCTAGTCCGACAATGACTGTTCTCGCCAAGGAAAAGGTTACACAAATGGCCATGCTCAATGAAAGGCCTTCTAAGTAGATATATACACTATACATGACCTCCAATTCCATTTCCCAATAGTGCATGATGAACACACTATGGGATTATATAGGGATGCCATGTTTCCACACACTACTATTTATAGGCCAATGAACTGGCTAAACAAAAAATATTTCACTTAACCTATCAAAAATTTTAAAAAGGACACAAAATGATGTATAATGGAAAAAAAAATGAATTATATTAACTAATTCCTTCTTTACTAACAAATTTCTAATAGATTATCTCCTACTAATGCACTGAAACAAAGGACTGTGTCCTGACTATTTGTAACAGTGTCTGATATCTTGATGCCAATAATTACAAATTGAACCAACCTCAGTATTTGAGACTTTTAGGGATTATATATCCTCTTTCCATGATGTTGAGGTGGTTATTACCTTCATTTTACCTAACCCATTGGTTGGTCCCTTTAGGACAAAAATTCAACTTTGCAAAGTTGCAAAAGTTGTCATGACAACTTTTGAGCAACTTTTTGGCAATTTGTCCTAAGTTCTCTTCCACATTTTTAGGTCACTCTAAATCACCCAAAATGATATAAACATCCTTCTAAATATATTTTTATGGTTATTTTATCCTTTTCCTCATATATTGATGTCTTTACCAACTTTGGCCCCTTTTCACCCTATTAGGACTATACTAGCTCCTAGGGTCATTTGGGATCTTTCACCGAGATTTTAATAAGTCCAACTAATATAACCTAGAAATATAAATTCCTCACACCTCTTTGAATTTCATGGAGGATTTTTTTAACTCCTAGTCTGGCTAGGAGCAATACAATCCAAAAATAGAGTAGGACACTTAGCCTAGGTCATAGGTGCTCCTGCACCATTCTCCCCTAAAGAAAAGAGATCAATTCCCATTGGAGGGTAATGAGTTAGGATCAATTCCTAACTTATATATCTCTATCTCAAAGACCCATCTTTCCTTTTCATCTTCCTTTCCTCACTATTTGATAAGGTATTCCATGTTGGTTTTGGGCCTTGTCTTCTTGGTGACCTGGCAGCTTAAGATTTTCTTTTCTTGTGGTCTTGGAGTGACTCGTAACTTCAAGGTCTCAATATCCTATAAAAAATATATGTTTTCACTAGATTCTAATAGGATTGGTCCTTTGTAAGGCACCAAGTTTCCAACATTAAAAAATGGTGATAGTCCTATATTTGTTGGGAACTCCACCTTGTAAGCATTACTCCCATAATTTTATAGGATGGCACTAGGGCCAATCCTTCTCATCTGAAGCTTGTTAGGGACCCCCTTATATAACTTTGCCTTGTTCAAATGGACCATAACAAGATCCCCTATTTTTAATTAAAGATTTCTCGTCCTCTCATCCACTTTGTTCTTTGTCTTGGTGGTACTATCCATAAGGGCTTCTTTAACTAAATCATGCACCTCCTTCATGGACTGACCAAAGTCCTTAGAATACCCACTCCTTGTTGCTACATCTCTAAGTTCTATGAGATCATGGATGCCCCTTTGGTTTATCCCATTGACCACCTCAAATGGACTTTTACCAGTGGTTCTATTGATGGTGTCATTATAAGAAAATTCTTCTCATGCAATGACTTGGTCCCATGTTCATATTCCTTAGTTAGGAACCTTAGGAGGTTTCCCAATATTTTGTTAACTACCTCAGTATGTCCATCCATTTGGGGATGATATGAAGAAACAAAAGATAAGTTTGTGCCAATCTTGTGCCATAAATTTTTTCAAAAATGTCTCATGAATTTGGAGTCCCTATTAGATAACATACTCAAGGGTAACCCATGGAAATGAACTGCTTCCCTGAAGAAATTTTTTTCTATATGACAAGCGTCATGAGTCATTTTCCATGGCACAAATTGGGCCATCTTGATGAAAATATCTACAATCACAAATACGTTGTCAAATCCATATTTTATCTTGGATAACACTAAAAAAAAATCCATGCTAAGACATGCCCATGGTCTATTCGAGATTGGAAGGGGTTGATACAACCCTGCATTGGATGAAGTTTGTTTAGCCTTTTGGGATACTATACAAATCTCTACATACCTTTTGATCTCTTGATTCATCTTAGGCCAAAAGTAGAACCTTTGAACCAATTCTAAGGTCTTATGAACTCCAAAGTGTCCACTTAATGATCCATTGTACTTCTCTTGAATGAGGTTCTCTCTCATTGAGCCTCTAGGCACACAAAGTTTCCCTCCCTTAAAAAAAGACCGTCTTGTATAATGTAGTCATAATATTTACTATGGAAATGGTTTTTTAACTCCTTGCATACCTTGTAAGCTATTGAGAAATCTACATCCTCTAGGTACAGTTCCTTGAAGCTATCTATGCCAATACTCCTCAATTGGATTTCTTGTATTGTCAAGAAAATTTGGCTCAAAGAATCTACCACTCAATTTTGTTTCCCCTTCTTATGCTTAATTATAAATTTGTATATGCTTAATTCTAATATACTAGGCCGTTTTTGAAAAACAATTATTTTATATGTTGAAAATTTCAAATTTCAATGTAGCAGTATGAAAATTTTTAGGAAAATAATAAGAAGCAGGTGTATGTTTGACCACCTTAAACACAATCAAATGATAATTTTTTTTACAAGATTCTAGATATAAGTAGTAGACTTGTGTCCGAATGTGACACATATTTTTTTGTAATTTTTTTCCAAGTAAATAATTAATTATGATTTTTCATCTACAACTTTTCCAGAATACAAAAATCTCATGTCTAACCACATTAATTTAGTCTAAACTTTATGAAATTGAAATTTTATTTTATTTTTCTTGTTGTAGGAAAAGTATAGAATGTGATATATGTTTTGGATTTCAAAAATATTATACAGTTTGAAAGTTATAGCTATTTTTCAATAAGTATATCAATCAAGACTAGAAAGATAACAAGTAGGTGTATGTCTAACCACATTAAACAAAATAAATTGATAATATTCTTTTTTAAGATTCTAGATAAAATTATTACTCATGTCCAGATGTGATATATATTTTTTTGTATTTTTTTTTCAAGTAAATAATTAATTATAATTTTTTTGATAAAAAATTTTTTGAATATAAAAACTCTGGTGTTTGACCACCTTAACTTAGTCTAAACTTCATCAAATTGAAAGAATTATTTATTATTATTGTATTAGGTGAAGCATAGAATGTGATATATATTTTAGATTTTAAAAATGTTATAAATTGTTTGAAATTTATAGTTATTTTTCAAAGAGTCTATCAGTCAAGACTTCTTTTTCACATCACCACTTTTTGGCATACCATGACCCTACACATACCCAGGTAATGCCTCCACTTCCTTAGGTCCTGAACCAATTCATATAACTCAAAATCATATGAGGATAAATTGTTCTTTGGTTCACTCAACTTCTCACTATGGAAGGCCATTGGTTTGTCTTCTTCACATAGGATTGTTCCAATAGAAATGTTGCTAGCATCACATTCAACAATGAATAACTTTTGAAATATACAGAGCACCAATAATGGTTGGGTAGCTATCCTCCTTTTCAAGGTTTCAAAACCTTTGTTATCTTTTTCATTCTATTGTAATTTGGATTTCATACCTCCATTGATGGTATCTAGAACTGGTGCACAAATCTCAGTGAATTTCCTAATAAACTTCCTATAGAACTGTGCCAAACCATGGAAGCTTCTCACTTCTATATAATTAATATTTGTAGGCCAATTTATGATTTCTCATACTTTTCTAGTGTCCATTTTTAAGTTCCCCCATGAGACTACAAAACCTAGGTACACCAACTCTTGTTTCATGAATTCACACTTGTCTAGGTTGATGGTTATCTTTTCTTCATGCAGTCTTTGCAACACAACTTGTAAGTGCATCAAGTGATTTTCCTTGGTCTTACTAAAAATGAGGATGTCATCTAGGTATACCAAAACCCATTTAACTATGAATTCTTTCAATACTTCATTCAGTATCCTCATGAAGGTGCTAGGGGCATTAGACAATCCAAAGAGTGTGACTAACCATTCATATAGGTCTTTTGTAGTCTTGAAATAAGTTTTTCACTCATCCCACTCCTTAAAACTTATTTGGCTGTATCCACTCTTAAGATCAATCTTTGAAAATTGTTTGTCTCCTCCTAGGCAATCCATCGAATGTTCTATTCTTGGAACTAGGAACCTATACCTTATGGTAATCCTATTAATGGCCCTAGAGACTGTACACAACCTTCAAGTTCCTCCTTTCTTTGGTGATAGGATAGTGGGCACTACACAAGGACTTATACTTTTTCTTATTAGGCCTTGGTCAAGTAGTTCTTAGATTTTCTTGGAAATTTCCTCATTTTTTTGAGTGGTAATGTCTTGTATACAACTTTGTTAGGTAGTGATTCTCTAGATATGAAGTCTATTTGGTGGCTTATGGCTCTTTTAGGGGGTAGGGTGGCTGGCTTTCCATCACTCACTATCTATCCTTATACTCTCCTAATAAATCTTGAACTTCTATGGGTACCTCTGGCTTCTTAACCTCTTTCTCCTCTTTAGGCTTCAACACCAAAGCATAACCCACTCCTTCACCTTCCTCTAATATGTTTAAGAACTCTTTTTCTCCTAGCAAGAGTACACTAGGACCAGATTTCTTCACTTCTCCCTCTTCTAGGATGGACTAGATTCTAAAAGTTAGTCCATCTTACTTGAATGAGTATGATTTATTGGCTCCATCATGGATGGTCTACCAATCAAATTACCAAGGTCTTCCCAATAAGAGATTGAAAGCATCCATGGGTAGGACATCACATAACACTTTGTCCTTATACCTCCCTTTGTTGAATTCTACCCAGGATTGTTCATTCACCAATACATGTTGACCCTTATTCAACCAAGTGACTCTATAGGGATTGGGGTGTGGCATACTTTGAAGATTCAACTTGCTAACTAATTCATTGGAGACTATATTATCAATGCATCTGGATTCTATGATAATCTTGCACACCTTGCCTAGTATCTTGCACTTAATTTTGAATAATGACCTTATTTGGCTTGGCCCCTCCTTGCTTGGATCCTTAATGAGACTCCTCCTTATCATAAGGTTATCTCCCACTTTTGAATCTAAGGCCACTTCTATAGGATTACTACTTGAGGACTCTTCTTGTATATCATTTACTATGTTCTCTACACCTTTGGATGTTTAACTTTTCTCAGCACATCTATATGGTGGGTGTCCATACTGATGGAAATTATATAAATTCATGGAAGAGAAGTAGGATCCTCTTCCTTGTCCACTTTACCTCCCTCTATATGATTTTCTTAATCCTCTACCTCAATTATTGTAGCCTCCTCTATTGTTAGGGACTTCTCCTTGCTTCTTTGTAAGCTTTGGCTTTTAGTGCTCTCAAAAAGTGCTCTTCTTCTAAATCATGGCTTTTAGTACTCTCAAGAAGGGATATTCTTCTAACACATGGTCTAGTTCAATAAATTTTTCTTCCTTTATGAACTATTTACCCTTGTCTTATACCTCCTTGACTTTCTCTCTAACCAATTCAGTCTCAATCTCCACCACACCAAGTTTACTCTCTATCTCTGCTATCCTTTTCATAAGGAGTCTATTCTCCTCCTCCTAGTCTTCCACATTCCTGGATAACTCTACATATTTCACCATCCTTGAAGAATCTATTGACTCGGCTTAATGCACCATCAACCATCAACAAGCCCTATCTTTTGAAGGCTTTGATACCAATATGATAGGATCACACTAGGTGCTCATTTAGATTCCCGAATCATCAATTCCATAATTCCTTGTTTAGTGATCCAAAAAGGTTTCTCCTTGTCTCCTAAGGACCTTTTTGCTATCCTCAAATGGAGTAGACTACTCTCCAACTCCTAGGTGATCTACCAATGGTGAAGTGTTCCCTCTTTTCTCAAGCTCTCGTTTATCCTTCCCAGTATACCTTACCTACTAAGAAAGATGTGAGTCTTTTAGGGATGTGTAGGTAACCAATTACTAATCTTTATTCAATTCTTGATACAATTTATCAAGTTCTTCCCAAGTCTTCCTTACCTATCTCATCGAATTCTCCCAAATTGGCCTTGAAGCATTTTTGCCCCAATTAGGTCTCCTAGTCTGGGTTTTTAGGATTTTATGTAAATATATCCTAAAGGACCTCCCCAAAAAATCATGGATTATTTTGGTCATTTAAGATACCCTACGATATTTTTTGGGTCTTGGGTTCCTATGCATCTGTACAGTACGCTAACCCAACTAGGAGGGTTTAGTGAGGGTTTTAATGGCTTCTAAAAGTTCACTGTACATAGTAAGGTTATACTTTCCAAATGGATTGATCAAGACTCTAAATTTCCATCATGGTTCTCTTTGATCAGCATTATCATCACCAAAGTCTTGGATTGCATCTTCTTGGTCACTCATGCAAGAAAACATACAATTTCACCTCCTTGTCCTTAGTCGGGAAATGGTTGTGATCGTCTAGGGAAAGGTTACAAAAATGGCCATGATCATGCCTGAACTTCTAAGTGGATATATAAATTATACATGGTCTCCATTTCCATTTCCCAATAGGCCTTGATGAACACACTATGGGATTCTATGGGGTAGCCATGTTTCCACAAACTACTATTTACAGGCCAGTGAGCTAGCTAAACTAAAAATATTTCACATAAGCTATCAAAACTTTAAAAAAAGACACAAAATGATGTAAAATGGAAAAAATAAAGTATCTTAATTAATTCATTCTTTACTAAAAAAAATATGATACATTATCTCCTACTGATGCACTGAAACAAAGGATTGTGTCCTATTTGTCTATAATAGTGTCTGATATCTTAATGTCAGTAATTTAAAATTGAACCAACCTCGTTATTAAATCCATTTAGGGATTATATAGCCTCTTTCCATTAGTTTTAGGTGCTTAGGACCTTCATTTGAGCTAACCCATTGGTCAGTCCTTTTAGGACAAAAAGTTGTCATGCAACTTTGCAAAGTTGCAAAAGTTGCCATGACAACTTTTGAGCAACTGTTTGGCAATTTTTCCTAAGTTCTCTTCCGAATTCCTAGGTCACTCTAAATCACCCAAATGATATAAAAATCCTTATAAATAAATTTTTAGGCTTATTTTAGCCTTTCATCACATATTGAGGTCTTTACCAACTTTGGCCTTTGTTCACCCTATTAGGACAATATTAGCCCCAGGGGTCATTTGGGCTCTTTCACCAAGATTTTAATAAGGCTAACTACTATAACCTAGAAACATAACTTCCCCACACCTCTTATACTCTCATGGATTCTTTATTCACCTCCTGGTTTGGCTAGGAGCAGTACAAGCCAAAACTAGAGTAGGACACTTAGCCTAGGTCCTATGTGCTCCTACACCATTACTTTCCTAAGAGGATTCTCTACAAGTCTTGTATAAGTATAAGGATCAAATGATAAAACCAAAAAGGAATGCATTGGCATGATGATCTTGGTAGCTAATAATATGTGAGAGGCATCATATATCTTGCTAAAGCTCCTTGTTCCTATCTTTCTCATATGGAATATCAATTTTTTGTTAGAATCCTAGTTGAGACTTGGATGTGGATCAAAACATGCATGCTCATGTTCCTCTTAACCTATTTTAGAAATTTTTAAAATTATATTTCAATGATTACATATATCATTTCTATGATTTAAATAAGAAGCACTAGTAGAATTTTGAAAACAAATGACTATTTGACTAAAACTTTAGTCACATGACTAAAAATGGACAAATTCTACTAATTTTTTGCACTTCACAAGTACAAATGACTAATTTGTTCAATGGATAAAATCATAATTAGATAATTGGATAGATAAACAAAAAATGACTATGACACCCTATGCCTATGAATCTATTTTAAGATTTTCAAAAAGGAAACATTAATCATGAATCAGTATCCATCACTTATGGTATATAATATATTCGATCAAATGAAGGGCTTAAAAATATTTTCTAAGATTGATCTTAGGTGAATTCATAAGATCCTGTAAGATTTTGTGATGATGATGTTCCAAAAGAACCTTCAATTTTTATTATGGATGGTCAAAGTTTCAAGTAGTGCCATTTTATTTAACTAAAACACCAACCACATACATTAAATTGATGACCAAGGTGATCAAAGACTTGAAATAGCTTCACTCTACTAGTTTTGGATAATATTTTGACTTGTTTCAATAAGAAAAATGAATATTTTAATCATCTATGGCCTATTATGGAAAGTCTTAAAAGCATAAGTTATTTAAAAAATGACCCAAACATGTGCGTTGGTGTATTAGACTATGCATCCATGGAGGAGACTACTAAAACTTCCTTAGGACATAACATTGAGTAAATTAAAGATCTTTTTACAATTAATAAGTGAATAGTTGTGATTTGGAATCACCTCTATTTGTGTACATGTGTGGGGAAAATGTAAGATTCACTCCTAAATCCAAATTCCCAAAGGAGAGATCCAATTTGATCAACGAAGAGGATAATATACAATCAAATCAATCTATGAAGAATATGAAAGAAAGAATAAATCCTATACTTCCTTATAGTTGGATCAAGCTTCAAATCTGAAATAATTGAAGTGCAAATACTAACCTTGAATTAGGGCAGATCTAGAAAATGCTGAATTTTGGCTTCTATATGAACTTTCTGAAGATTTTGTCACCTGTTTTGGAGTAGAAATGGCGAGGCCAACAAAACCCATAAATCTTTTCTCCAAATTCACACAAGTTGACTTTGACCTTTTAAAAGGTGAAAGACCACATTATTTATGTGAAGTCTGATTCTGATTCTATTCACAAATCGTGAAAGATTGTCGAAAAGGGTATCCGAATTCACTCTTAGATCCAAGATTTTGCACCCATACCTACAGGAAGATGGGGGTTTTTGGTTGTATGGGGGATTTGCCTTAGTCAAACCCCAATTTAGGAATTAACCTTGAAATTGAATTGAAATATATGGTGCATAAACAAAGTAATTGAAACAAATCACCTCACTTATGTTGAAGTCCTTGTAGAGGATTTTAATTCTCAAATCCACAAGTAAGAATGCTTCAATGAATGTAGGATGTCTCCAATCAATGGTATTTTGATCTTCAACACCAATCTTGATTTGATCTTTGCATATGAGAAGGTTTGAATGAATGGAGAAGGATGAATCTTCAAGGGGGCTCCAAAGAGATTGAATCCTTTAATAGCTAACAATGGAACTCCTTGATCTAGATGAATACTTGAACACTTGAATGCTTGAAGACTTGCTTGCACTTGAGAACTTGAGAGCTTGATTTCTTGAGATGTGATGTAAACTTGATATGAAAATGAGAGAGGAAGGCCTCCTTTTATAGTGATCTAGGGCACATTCCTCTAGATGGGCCACCTTGAAGAATTAAATCCCAATTAGTTCCTCACCTTTAGAAAATATACCTTGATTAAATACCATTAGAGGATTTACTGTTTCGGAACCTAAAACAGCCGACCCGGAGGCGGGAAATAACTTTCCTAAAAGATAAATTATTGGCAAATGAAACTTTTAAATCCTAGTGGGAAGAGGTCAAGGTCAAGATCAACCCTAACCTAGTCATGGCTGAGGTTGACTTTGACCTCAAACCCTAACTTTGTCAAGATTTCCAGTAGAGGTTCCAGGAGATGCCAGAGATGTAGGATTTGATATCAGAAAGGGACCCAGTTTTAGGAATAGATAGAAAATCCTCAAAATGATGTGATGAAGGACTAGGAGGTGTCATTTCTAAACCCTACCTAGAAAATAGAGCCATGGAAGAGGGAAAATTAGGAAAGTCCTTAAGACCTTAACCCTAATTTCACCTAGAATGAAGAAATCAAGTGCGGAGAAGAAGTGGAAAGTGGGGACAAAGCCAAATACATGCAAAGACCCAATCAAGGTGCTTAACATGACCCCAAACCACTTACTCAGAGGGATAAATTCTCTTATCATGGAAGTGCTTCCATTTTAAGATGATACATTAAGCCCCCACTTTAGCAAGGGTATGGACTCAATGCAAACTCTTGGTAAAGGAGATAAAAATAAGAATATAATCTTATCGTAATCTAAGGGACAAAGAGAAATCCAAAACCCCCAGGGACTCAAGTATTCATCGACTCTTAGATCACAGATAAGAGAGACATCTCTAAAGAGAAAAAGAAAAAGTGTGATTACCTCACCCAATGAGAACTTATGTCCCATTGTGAACCACACAAGAAAAAGGTGCAACTTGAAAGATGGAATTGAACAGCCTAATGAATGTGGCTACTCACTAGTCAATCCATCAAGGATTTATCCTTAGGAATATTCTATTCCATAAGAATAAAAATAAAAAACAAAAGAGATCCAGTCTTAAGGACACTCCCGACCTTAAGGGATCACAATATATGTGTATTTGAAACTAGAAGGATCAAGAGATCCTCATATAAATTCATACTTTAAGGATTAGTTCTTGATCCAAAAAGAAAGATTGAAAAGTATATTTAAAGTGCATGTCTTCCTTAGGATTTCGCAACTTATGTGTGTTACCCTTAAAAGATTTAGCATGTTTTGAATTTTTCATAATTGTGTGTGTGTAATAAGTGAGTAGAGCGTATGCCCCCATATTAAAGTCATTGCTGACACTTTAACAAGAGCAATGGCTTTAACAAAAACATAAACAACTCCACTAATTACGTTTCCACGTCGAGATGCCCCCAAACGAAGACAAATCAAGGGAAATATCATAGAAACATACAAAGAACACGGAAGGGATCTACCTACCATGGGGTCAGTATGATCATAATATAATATATTTATGATATTATTGAAAATGAATTGACATCATTCCCCAAAGAAAGTAGAACTACAATCACAAAGGAGGAAAGATCACATAAGATATACAAAGAAGAATCTTTTCAGACTATGACATGGAGACCAAAATGATTTAGTGCTACCATATCTCAAATCCAAGTAGATTACACAAGGAAACATTTATGAACTATAGCACAGTTACAACATAACATTGAACAACGTATAGAAGAGTAGAGATACATATAGAATAATTTGAACAACAAGTTCGATTCCTTCATCACCTTGTACCAACTGAGTAACAAGGATCATATAAAAGAATCTAACAACATTTAGCAATCACATTATGGGAGAAGCACAGTACAACAAGAAAACACACAACAAAGCTACCATGAAGGATAAGCCACTCAAGCATGCCATCTACTTTCCCCATCTCATTGTATATCATTTAGGGTAGGTGGGTAACTCACAAGAGGGACTATATCCAACATAGTAGGAATGATAGCTAGTTCCAAACAAGGATCCTCTTGAGAATCACTATGTTGGACACTAGGTGTAAGGTTTAATTGAGATGAAAGCATCTTCGGCAAATCAATGTCAATGTCAATAATCTCATATTCATTAGTAACATTATTAGTATCATCTAGAGTATCTTCTTCATCCAAATTAATCAAAATACGAATAGAATCATCATAATCATGCATGTGAACATCATTATTGGTAACAATATTTTGCATAAGTGTATCCACAGAAAGTAGAGATCTTTTAGCTTTAGCATGAGCACGATGCTTTTTATGACATTCATTAGCAGATCGGTTACATTTTGATTTATTTGAAATAGGTTGAGTACTAGGAGGAAAAATCACAGGATCCCTCACAAGTTCTGTAGGAATATCAATAGGATTATCAACCATAGGAGGAGCAATCATAGGATCTTTGATAGATTTAGTAGGAGGAACTTGATTAATAGAACAAGAAGCCATAGTTGAAGGAGGTATCAAAGGTGTAGGTAAAAGGCCATGATTAAGATCCATAGGAGGTATGCTTAATTGAATAATTTTATGATGCTTATAAGCTTGATACGGTTGAAAAAGATTATCAGGGCGAGGAGGACATGAATGAGGTAAGGAAGGCCAAAAGAAATCTAGAGCAGGACAATCTCTAGGCCTAGAAGGTTGATATAGACTATGATTAATCCTCTTCACTTTGCCATCATGAATGAACATAAGACACTTATGTATAGGTGAAGCAATAACATGCATGGTAGTTAACCAAGGAAAACCTAGCTTAACTTGAAATTGATCAAAAGTAGGAACCACAACAAAGGTAGTGTTCACAAGTTTTCCAAAAATTTCAACCAATAAAGTAGTAGAACCAAATGAGGGATAAAGAAAACCATTAAAAGTTTGAATCCACACATCCGATGTATCATAGAAGTCACATTGTAAGCTTTTCATCAAAAGATTTTTCTTTAGTGATAACATTGACTAATGAGGTAGGATCAACATGACAACCATGAGTAGGTATTTGAGCAACCCTAGCAGTAATGTAAAGGGGACCATCAGGAGCCTTAACAATCTCAGAGTCATCAAAGGTAATCAAAAGTTCCCGAGGTCATTTATCCTTAATTTGTTGTCATGGTTTACGTTGAGGTTTTACTTTAGGTTTGGGTTTATCTTGAGGTTGAGATAGAACTTGAAGTGAAGGTTGAGGTGGAGATATAATCTTAGCAACATGCTCCACTTGATTAACAACATGATTAAGATCATCCATCTTTAAATCATATACAATTTCCATAGCTAATGGTTGAGCAATAGTATTAGTATCATGCATAGGTAAAGGATTCATATAGATTTGAAGGTTCTAATTAGGAGGAGAGACAGATTGATTCCCACTAATATCCAGATTATCAAAAGATAAAGCTTTAGCATCAACGAGATCTTCAACCTTATGTTTTAAAGAATAACATCTCTTAGTATCATGACCATTCTGACAATGATATTGACAAAAATCATTTTCATCAAAAGATTTAGATGCAATCATAGTAGGTAAAAGAGGTTGAATAGGAGGTAAAGTAATCATATTAGTAGCTAACAACCTATTCATAATAGCCTGTAAAGTTTCAGAAAGAGGAGTAAACGTACGATTTAATCAAAAAGTAGTGGATGCAAAAGTAGCATTATGAGATGCAACAGCTAGCTGATCAACAATTGCATTTTCTTGTTTTTTTATCTTGACATAGTTGTTGAATTTTTGAAACTTATTTGGATTAGGAGTAGCATCACTCTTATCAATGGGAATAGGAGCCATTAGAGTGTTTCTCTCAAATTGACTCACTTGTAATTGATAATGATGAAGTGCTACACAAAGTTGTTGAAAAGAGGTAAATTCAGTAAGCAAAATGTTATCTCTAATATCCTTTTGCAAATTTGAAATAAACATAGGTTGAATATCAATAGCAGGAACAAGATAAGAAATTTGAGCATGCAAATGCTTAAATCTACCAATAAATTCAGTTAACTTTTCTTTAGCACTTTGTTTACAATGCATTAAATCAATCAAAGACACTAGTGGGCCAATATTGTTTTTGAAATTCTTGAATAAAGGCATTAGCAAGTTGTGGAAAGGGATCAATTGAATAAGGAGGTAAGGAACAAAACCATTGTAAGGCCTTGTCACAAAATGTTCTAGCAAATAGTTTGGCTAAAATCCTATGGTCATGAGCATAATCACTACAAAGGATTTGGAATGTTTTAAGATGATGAACACAATCTCCCTTTCCATTATAATTCTCAAGATGAGGCATATCGACTTGCTGAGGTTCAACACTAGTGATAGGAGCAGTGAAACCTAAATCTTGAGTCTCTTGAGTTAAAGGTTTAACATTGGAATGCACAAGATGAGTAATGCAATGCAAGAGGTTAACACCTTGATCACTATCATGGAGAACTTTCTTAAGAGCCTCTATAGCTTGAATAGAATCTTGACCATGGCTTTCTTGAAGAAGCCAATTACCCATTTTATCAAGTTCAGTGGAAAGTTTTTGGACTTGTTCAAGAGGAACCCTTAAAGCATCATCCTCATCATGAGATGAGTGAGAAGAGTTCTTCTCCATAGTAGGATTAGAATCATGAAGAATCAAGTGATAATTGGGGATCCTAAGGAAAGGAGAAGATTGAGGCTCAAAGGCACCCATGAGTCTACGACTTCTTCTAATCGGAATGTTATAAGTAGGACTAGTGGTAGTAAAGCTCATAAACCAATATAATCCAAATGAACTAAACTGAGAACACATAATGCATGAATATCAAATCTAATTAGCATACAAGATCAATCACAAAGGACAAATCTAATACTAACAAGATAAAAGAAAATCTAACACCAAAAAGAAAGAGAGTAAGCTAGTCGGGTTCACCAAAATGAATAGATGTAATTTGGAATCACCTCTATTCATTTAAATGTGTGGGGAAAATGTAAGGTTCACTCCTAAATCCAAATTCCCAAAGGAGAGATCCAATTTGATCAAGCAAGAGGTTAATATACAATCGAATCAATCTATGAAGAATATGAAAGAAAGAATAAATCCTATACTTCCCTATAGTTGGATCAAGCTTGAAATCTGAAATAATTGAAGTGCAAATACTAACCTTGAATTAGGGAAGATCTAGAAAATGCTGAATTCTCTTTTCTGTATGAAATTTTTGAAGATTCCATCACTTGTTTTGGACTGGAAATGTCGAGGCGGACAAACCCAAAAATCTTTTCTCCAAATTCACACTGGTCGACTTTGACCTTTTAAAAGGTCAAAGACCACATTATTTATTTGAAGTCCGATTCTGATTCTGTTCACAAATCATGAAAGATTACTGAAAAGGGTATCTGAATTCACTCTTAGATCTGAGATTTCACACTTGTACCTGCAAGAAAATGGGGTTTTTTGGTTGTATGGGGGGTTTGCCTTGGTCAAAGCCCAATTTAGGAATTAACCTTGAAATTGAATTGAAATATATGGTCCATAACAAAGTAATTGAAACAAATCACCTCGCTTATGTTAAAATCCTTGTAGAGGATTTGAATCCTCAAATCCACAAGTAAGAAT